>BMAW01006707.1:0-10617 GCA_019974015.1 Nephila pilipes
TCATCTTACTTTCGCATTTCTAACGCGAAATGTTGCAATAATGTTCCCTGACTTCCACAACTTTCTTGGTAACATTTCATCGTTAATTAAAATAAAGTTTTCTGTTTGAATCTGTTACAGCTTTCCTTTCACTTTCAGGAGAATGAACATAATTCAAGCACAATAAATATTCCTCCACTCATATTTTTTAAAGATATTTGTATCAATTTCTCATGATAATTGAAATACTTTATTAGCTTCCAAATAATGATAATCCTCGTCTGTTTAATGAGAATCACCATTCAGGTTTACTAATAGGATGCAGAAAATCTTTCTTCCCACTAACATGTGAGCCAGTGTCAAAGGAAAATATTAGTTTAATTCATTAAATACGTAAGTCAAGGCTTAGAACTAATCACGCCTCAATTTCGATAATAATCTTTCGAGCTGGTCTCTGCTGAAAGTGATTTGCCTAAAACTGTCCTGAGAATTTTCATATTTTGTAGTATCTCGTAAGACCCTCTCCACCATGAGGCTTTCTCAACATTAAACCACTATTTTATGTATTCCGTGTCAAAATAGCGAACAATGGCTGGGTAAGTTATCAAAGGAAAGATCATTGTTAATTCCATATTAGATAATTAAAAATTTTGGCGTTATCAAAGTAATTTATAGCTTGTATTTTTCTATGAGATAAGAATTTTGTGAATATTAGCAAAAACGTCTCAGAAATCGAATTAATCATATTTTCCAAATAGAGGGCACGTGTAGTTGCACAGGAAAAAACCCATGATGTAATGTTTCTTCTTGTTTTTTTGTTAAAATCGGTTCTTCAAAATCATTACTAATAATGAGGAAGGATGATGATTGTTCAACCTTCCTTCCCGAAAAAGGTGCTATCAACTGCTTCTTTGCCAATATCTTAAACTTCTTTCATATAATGCATCTCTTAATGTAAACTGATAAATTGACAATTTTTAATGATTCAATACTTTTTTCTTATTTGAGCCGAGTTTTCGACATTCCAGAATGTTACACCTTTTAATAAGAGTCATAAATGATCATTCTTAAGATGAGATTATTTTATGGTAGTGAAATAGAATGCTTGAGATTCTAGACTAGACTCGTGTTTGCTGCCTTCTTTTACCAATAGCAGTCCATTATCTGATAGAAAATTACTCAGCTTGAATATTTTCCAATAATTAGAAATGTTTTTTGTCTAGAGACCGATGATTTTTTTCCGGATCATGCTCTCCTTTAGTATACTGAACGCAAAAAATTTCTGTATCCTCACTCTGTTCTGCTCTCAATTATGGGAGTCACAGTGGTCTTTACTTATCTTGACATTTCTGCAAAATCATTGGATCCATGGTGTTGGTCTTCTAAATTGTTCCTATGCTCTATAATTTTTAATTTTCAGCCACAGCTATTTTCCATTAACATTCATGTAGGTAGCACAACGTAAAGAGAGCTCGATTTTTGATCTTCTACGAATTTTGAAGGAGACAGCTTGATTTTTGGCCATTTTTTCTTCAGGTGAAGAAATGAATGGAAGACTATAAAACCATTTTGTCGAATTCAATAAATTTTCAGCATGACAACATTTTGTTATAATCAGCTGGATTTGTCTCTCCATTACATTGTCTCCAGTTCAGTACATTGTCTCCAGTTCAGGACCAATATGCTCCTGTATTTCCGTGACTCTATTTGCCCCAAATAGCGTTCAAGTGCGGGTAGATCCCTTGATCTAACGGAAGATAACAGTAATTTCATACCAATGGAACACCTTTATGATCTATGGAAAGAATTTCATTAAATATTTTACTTATATAAAGACAATCAACAGCCTTTTGCTCAAATCTATAAAGTGACAATTCTTCATGGGTGCCACTCTTGACTAGGATATAATGAAGGAATTATGAATTTCTTGTTTTTTAGTTATGAAATCTAAGATATTCTACAACTCCATAGATGGCAGGATTGGCAAAATACGTGAAGTTTAACATTATGAAAATTTATCGTCTACTTTTTTTTGTAAAAGACATTTGATACAGGGACTTTTGGTGCAGAGAGGTACTCTTAGAAGGTAAGGTAGCAAGAATTGTGATTAAAGTCCCAAATTGCCTCTATCTTTGTACTAAATTAATCAAGGAGCTGTAAGTATGAATATTAGCTTTCTAAAAAGATAACTGTATTTTTTTCCTATTTTTCCATCAATTCGAAGGAATTTGTTGCACATTTCCTCTACTTTCATGATTGTTGCAGCTTACGCTAATAATGTATAAGATTCTTTGATAAAGTGCAACCCGAAAAAAAAGTCTTTCACGTAAAAGGATGTATTAAATACCTCTCATGTTAAGCATTCTTCTCTCTAAATTTTGTCACGTGATCATTAATAGTTGCATTTAAAATAAAGGGGCTACAGGTTAGACTTAATGCAAGTACAAGGGAACAAGTCCCGTTCAATGTCTTAGTCTTTAAAAGTACAAGAATCGTTTTTAATCTCGATCACTCTTATGAGTTTTTATTTGTTGGAATAACTTTTCTAATTCAACAGAGAACACAATCTTATTATTATAGTATATAGTAATTAATTTGAGATAGAAGAAAATACTGAAAAGAAAGAAAATGGGGTTGATTTAGACAATCGTTCTGGGAAGGACAGTTCTTCGCTTCGCGACGTTACATTGTATACTATTCTCATTTTAGTTTTGTATCGATTTATTTGACTAATGGTCTATATCACAAGTAATACAAAATATCACTATCAGACAGCTCCTGGCATTCTTCCAATAACATCATCGTGAAATTGTTTCCTTAAAACCTGATTATGGCTGGCAAGTAAGAATTTATCATTCACCAGTTGTTTAGACAAATTGTCAAACATTTTTCTTGCCAGTTGATAATTAATATTCTACTGTGTCTTAAGGAAAATTCTCTATTAATTTTGTTTCATATCGACTGAAACAATTTCTCAAATGTCAAATTGCTTCCCAAATATTTAATGAATTCAAAATTTTGCTTTGTTTCCTTTTTCTTATCACATCCGATCGATTCAATTTACAATGAAATTTCAAAATGCTGATTCAAACTATCGTCAACCGAAACACAAAAAATAGTAGATAATTTGTCTAAGGTCATATCTGGTTGCATTCCACAACTAATATCGCAAATATACTTTTCTAAACAAATATATTTTTAATATTCTGAAACGCGTATCCCATATTACCTAACACAAAAAGTCCAAGTCAAGGAAAGGTTGGGTCCATACAAGCTTTTGCTGGTTCAAGGCTATAATCTTCAGCTAACATCTTTACATTGTGAACAATAAATCGTAAAAAAATATTTAGAAATGTGTTAAGTGACTAACGTATCGATTGAAATTACGTTGTTAGGTGTTTACGGACTCTTCCAGCTTCAGTGTAACCAAATAAAAGTTCTTAATACATTTGGGGAATTTTATTTCCAAATGTATTAAGTAATAGTTCTTCCTTTTGTGTAAACTGATCTTATATTACATACTTCTCTTGTTTCCCATATTACAAATGTTTGCTTGCTTCCCGATTCCAAAAGTGTACTTTCCCTTTCAGTTTTGTTTTCAGATGATGTTTAAATATTGCATGTTTGTAAAATGTGTAGAAATACTCGTTGAATTTTCTGAATATGAAGCGCCTTTATGATATCGGTTTCTTGATACTCTTAGTTAAATTTGGGTTATTGTTCTTTCTTGTGTGGAATAAATGTATGCGTGAAGAATTCTTACATTTTTCTCAATTAACTTTAATTCGACAAACTATTGATAAATGAAATTTAAAACATATATAGCATCTGCCTTTTTTCCTAAATTTAATTTGTTTGTTATCATCAGATATTTTCTCATATCGCGACTCGTTAGGTCGATTACTTTTGTAAAATATATTTAATTTAGGCGGTATTATTTTCAAAGCAGTATCAGATGGAGTGTTATACACTCGTGAAATAAATTAAGAGAATTTGCATATTTTATCGAATTGCATGAAAAGAACTGAACTGAAGGGAAAACCACTGCTTTTAGATAAAAATGCAAATCTTGTACGGCAAATACGTAAGCGTACACGTGTGTGTAGGTGGAGCCAGCAGAAAAAATGGCTTTATAAGCACGTGGAGGGTAAGAAGAATTTCGTTCGCTAGCATACCTAGGAGAATTTATTGATGTTATCTTGCAGCAATTCACAACGGAATAGTAAATTATTTAAAAATAATGTAATTGATAGGAATAGTAATTAATAGTAATGTAATTCACATCGGAATAGTAAAAATGAGTAACCACCAACGCTTAGATGATGGAATGTTGTGGCGAATAGTGGGGAGGCTAGAGGCAGGCCAATCGCAAGTCCAGATATGCAGAGAGTTTAATTTAACGCCCAGAATCGTGTGTAAACTATGGTAATACTTTCAGGATACTGAATTCATCGAGAGAAAGCCTGGGCAAGGTCATCCAAGAGCCACGACGGCCAGAGAAGATCACCATTAATTACATTTTAGAGAGGCGTAACAGAGGGTTCTGAGCTCTCTCTTGACCTGTATGCAGCCACAGGAACACATGTAACAAAGGTGACTGTTTCCAAAAGACTGAATAAGAGAGCGTTGTTTGCCAGAATACCGTCTGTTTGCGTCCCGCTCACGTCTACGAACAGGAGAGTCCGATTAGCATAGTGCAGGCAGCATAGTGATTGGAGTATGGAGCAATGGGCGACCATTCTGTTCTCTGACGAGTCCCGTTTTAGCCTAAATACCGATTCTCGCCGTACTTTCATATGGAGAGAGCCAGGGCCCCCTCTACCTACCCTCCAATGTCCTCGAAATCGACAATTATGGCGGCGTAATGGTCAGGGCAGGCATCATGTTGGATGGCCACACACCTCTCCATGTCTTTGACAGAGGCTGTGTGACTAGTGTGAGGTATAGGGATGAGGTCTTGGAGTCCTATGTTCGCCTTTTCCGGTGTGCAGTGGGTGTCGAGTTCATCTTAAGGGACGATAACCGAGGCCACATAGAGCTCTCCTGGTCGACGAATTTCTCGAGAGTGAGGTTATTGGCCGGATGGATTGGCCAGCCGTGTCTCCAGACCTCAATCCTATAGAGCTTGTCGGGGATGCTCTGTGGAGGGCAATTGCAACTCGCAACCCCCTCCGAGAACATTCAGGAACTGAAAACAACGTTGATGAAGGAGTGGGACCAATTGCCACTGGCACTGATAAACTGCCTTATTTCCAGTATGACACACGCTTCAAGGCGTGTATAGCTGTCAGAGACCATACTCCCTATTAACCCCTTTCTTTTGTATATTCTGCAAACCCTGATTCATACCTTAAGATTCCCATGAATGTTAAGCACAAACATGTGTGTCTATTATAACTGTTGAATGTTTATTTTGTTTGTATTATATCAACCTATGTTCACACCAAATTTTAATAAAATCTGTCCAGTAGTTCTGGAGATCGTAGATAAAATATGAAAAGTCTCTTAATTTCTTACACCAGTGTATTTTCCATGTTTGTGCTATTGTTTATAGTTGGAATTATTGTGTTTTCTTTTCTACACATAGATTCACCATTGGAATTCTTTTCAATTGCATTTAACGCAGTTTCTTAACATCGGCCTCCTTCTATAGAAATGAAAGAAGAAATAATTTGAGAATTAATTCAGTCACATCGCTTTGGTCGGACATTTTTCTTATATAAAATTCAACCACTAAATCTGAAGACAATAATTAAAGATGATCTCATGCGTTCTCAAACTGTTGAAGAGACTCATTGTCTCATTCATTTCCGGTATCCAAATAAATAAATTGCATACAGAGAGAGAGTGAGTATTATTTTGATCATATTAACAAACTAAATTCCAGAATTCACTTGCTTGTATCAAAACCAATAAAAAAAATTATCTTCTCCGAAATTAGAAACTTATTTAGAGAACGCAATAGACCTCAAAAAAGGTGGCAATACTGAAGAAACCCAAATGACAAAAGAACATTAAACTATCCACAAAATAAAATTAAAAAGAAAATCTGTGAATTTTCAAAAAACCCTTGGAAGATACAATTATTTTGCTAAATTCTAAGCACTGCTCCCTCTGGGGGATTACCAAAGTAATTCGATGTAAGCATTCTCTCACTTTCACTCTTGAGGCAAAAATAGTATCGCTTAGTCAGAAGCAGATAAAACAGAAACAATAGCCATTTCCCTAGAAAAACAATTCTGACAATAATATTTAAAACCCAGAATCTGACTTTAAAATAGAACATATTGTCAAAACTTTTTTAGCTAAAGCTAACAACTTTTCTGATTCCTCCCTATGCCAGATTCTCAGTTGTATTCAAAAAATCAATTTAAAAAGGCACCTGGCAGGGAAAGAATTACTAATAAAATGATTAAAAATCTTCCAGATAAAGTAATTTTTATCGCCACTGTTATTAATAATAATTTAAATTTGGTAATTTCTCACAACTATGGAAGACCGTTGTAGTCGTTCCCATTATTGAACCTGGTAAAGATCCTACCCTCCAGGATAGCTACCACCTAATATCACTTCTACCAAATCTCAGCAAACTTGCTGAAAAAATCATCATAAATAGATTAGATAGATCCTATCCTCCCGGATAACTACCGCCTAATCTCACATCTACCAATTCTCAGCAAACTTGCTGAAAAGGTCTTCATAAATAGATTAGATAGATCTTTCCCTCCCGGATAGCTACCACCTAATCTCACTTCTACTAATTTTCAGCAAATTTGCTGAAAACGTCATCATAAATAGCACCTTGGTTGGTTAATTAATCAAAATTCGAATTAATCCACCTCATCAAATTTATTATTTCAAAATACATCCTTATATACCTTCAAAATAGATCCTTCTCCGTTAGAGTAAAAAATACTTTTCGTTAAAAAAAAAAATACATCACTGCAAGTGTCCCTCAAGGAAGTAAGTTAGCAACAATTTGTTTCAATATCTACGTAATGGCATCCCAATAATAAGATTTATAAATACTTATTTGTAAGCTTATGATACGGCGATACTGTCACAAAACTCAAACACAAAAGTTATTTCTCACGCAATCAACAGACACTTAATGAAATTAGAGGACTGGCTCTCTGTCTAGAAAATTACCCTTAACGTAAATAAACCAGAGACAGACAAAAAAATATCAACCCCGATATATTTCTAAATAATGTTAAAATCACATGGTCTCAACACATCAAATACCTTGGTGTGACGTTGGATAAATGACACGCTTTTAAACAACATATCACATTTATTAAATAAAATTTTCGAGATAACGATCGTAAAGTTTACACTCTCTCTCTCATAAAATTCAAAAATACATATTTAAAAGAAGATGCCTATCTACACTCTGATTCTATGACCAATCATTATTGACTCTAACGCAGTCGGGGGCATATTGCAAAAACCGATATCAATTCTTTGGAAAAAACCGAAGAACATGGATGTTAAGGCAAATTTTAGGTGCTCTATGGCTTATGAGGATCGAAGATTTTTGGGATTTTATAAATATTCCTAGCCTTAAAAGTTTTATTGTCGAAATCGCAAGGAAATTCTTTCAAACATTGACACCATCGAAAACAGAGCTTTCCAAAGAATTGATGAATATCGATAGATAATTGTATTAACAGGTCCAGTTATATCGTATTCTAACAATCATATGTTTCCAACTTTAATCTATCACTTTTTTTATTTCAAATTCTAAATTTTCTGGTTTTAAAAATCCATTTATTATAAACGTTGCTTCCTTTCGAATTAACTTTTTCAACCTATAGGATAGCTCGATCTCGGGTGAGAACGCCTTCACCGGTCTGATAATTAATTTTCTCTCTGATTCTTCACCAGCGCTTAAAGAAGCTCTCTCATTGGCTAGTCACCTGAAATTCACTTCAGGAGCAAAATAGATTTCAGCCAACAACATAACGTCAAGTTCTTTAGCAAACTTAATGCTCATAAATTTATTTTAAATGCTTTAATTGTTTTAATGAAAATTCTATTACTTATTAAGTGGCAATGTTTTTAAATTATTTTATTAAATCTGAAATTAATTCCTGGTCAAGTGACACACACAGGTCAATGCAATTCATTTATACAGATTTCCAAATTGGAGATTAATGGATCTAAGGCCTTTATGCTCTGTTAACCATTCAACCAATATAAAAAACACAAATTATATAAGGTAAGATTTTCTAATTACTTATGGTCCGAATTTCGAAATTCTTATTTGATTAAAACAAAATGATGAACATTTGTTAAAAAGGGAAATATGTCATAGGACTTATTTTGATTTTATTCAATTTATAAATAACAGTTTCATAACAGATATTGCTAATGAGTCTTAAAATTTCTAGCTATGGAAAATTTTGTGGAGAATAGCAGTGCTAGTAACTTATTACTTCACATATATTCATCAATTTCAAATTTCATCTTTTTTTTATATTCTTGTAACTAAACAAATTCCCTTCAATTGAAATGAAACTGGCGCGCATGACTCGATGTATTGAAGCTTGCGATACTGCAAGTTTTCACAAATCCTTGCTAAATTTAAGTCATACATTCAGCGTATACAAGTACAATATAATTTAATATTAAAAATTTTAAACATATATTGGAAGAGAAAAATTACTATAGGTTTCAAAAAAAAAAATGTTGGGCAAATTATAGATTTATTGTACTCAAAAAAATAGTTTTTATTATATAACTAAAGATTAAAAACTAAACATAAAGTATCTTATATGTCATTCTCGGATATTTCATTACCAGGTGGTAGAAAAGATTTTATAATTAACATATTCATTTATTTCCTGTAGATCTTGTTACCAGAATAGTGGTTGCTGTCGTTGTGTGTGTTGTGATTTCCGTTGAAACAGCAATGAACGAGTGATTTAAACTCTAACGAGCTATCTTTTTGAGCAGTTGTGACATCGGGCTGTTGGTATTTTTCTCTTCACTAACCTCGGGAACGTTTTGACAATTTTAATTGCATACAATTGTAATTGCTTAATAACAAAAATGAAACTTGATTAGGTAAATTGGATGAAGTTAAGATGTGTAATTAATTGAATCAATGATATAAATATATATTAGTGATAAATTGTAGTGTAGATGTTGAATTGACCAAATAATAGATATTTGAATAACGTGATTAATTAAAAAACTAAAAGCAACTATACTATGTTGAGAACGCATGGGTACGCATATTACATGAGAATATTTCAGAGCACTGCTCTGATAACGTTCAGAATATTCCGGAGTATTGTAGAAATTCTAGTAGAAGACACTAATAGTAATTAAACAAAACTCAAACGTAAAAGTTTAAAGTTCGTAGGAGACTGGTATTTGAGCGCGGAAATTTCAATCTGTGGACAAGCGCAACCTTTGAGCCATTGGTACTTATAAATTTGTGAGAATTAAGGAAATAAGAGAAAAGGTAACAACAAGCTGATAGAGCTTTGTCAATTGGAATGAATTATTTTAATTGATCGTTTTGATTAAAGAAAATTAGAAGTAACTCGTGATTGGAATGAAAGTAGTCAAATCTACTACAACAGAAAAATGTTTAAATCAGAATGAGAGAGTTGGTAAAGTAAAACTTTAGCATTCGAACGTAAAGATGGATTGCCTGAGTTAAAAGGAATTTGAAAGAGACATATCATGCATATTCTTTGATAAATACTAAATTGTGTTGTCTTTCTCTTATGTATTTTTAATTGAAATTTGGAGTTTATTGACTATTTAATTAGATTTTACGATGGCAATGGAGTGCAATAATTCAGAAGGCTACCACACAGTTACTTAAGTTTCGTTTTCTTTCTTAAATTATGTCTGCAAATAGTTTTCTCTAATACAATCAATAAAGTTTGTTTTGTAATATTATTTTTATATTTCCTATACAAATGTAATGTTCTTTTTCCATGACGCAATGACGCCCGGTCCATTAGGGATTTACTCCTGAGATTAACAGCAACCATAGTATGGTGAAATGGAATTTCTTAGACATACTCTACTATGTGTGTATATAATGTTTGTTCTATGAATTTTAAATCTATCTGATTATTAACATATACGAAGGAAAGCAAAGTGGTGATAAAGAACTAGCAAAGCAAGGGAACCACATCTTTATTCAAATCGGTCTACTTTCATTTTATATTTCATATCGATTTTCTAATATCTTACAGTTCTGAAAGATCTTTGAACGAATGAACCAAAATTCACTAAAAAATATAATCTGTTAATACCTTCTCACAAAATATTATTATTATTTTCATTTAAAAATATCAAAAATTTCTGCTAAAAATTATCGTTTTATGAAGTTAAATAAACTAACTCGACAAATTTTCGATTAAGAAAAAATAATCTAAAACATTTGACTATATTATTTATAGTATTGTGTTATACATACCATATCGTGTTTCATAATTCACTAGTAAATTATAATTGTAAAGGCAATGTTAGTATCTAAGAAGATTAACACATATTTGAAGTAAACCTAGAATATATATTTAAATAAGTCATTACACCATTTGATCTGAAAAGTAATGTTTGCCTAGCAGAAACAAAAATCCTTTCCTCTACTTACTTCAGATCAAAATAAAA
>BMAW01006710.1:0-29158 GCA_019974015.1 Nephila pilipes
GTAAGAAAAAGGAAGTAGTGAAACATTTGAGTTATTTTTACTAACTACATTTATGATGTAAAATGAAAACAGTTAAGCAATAGAAATAAATGAAACACTGAAATGAGAGGGAGCAAAGAGTTGTTTGGATAAATTTATAACTTGATTGGAACAATAATAGATGTGTAAAAAAAATATTAAAAATGGATATTATGCTTATATGAGTGAATATGTTAAAATATCTAGATAACTTTTAGTTGTTTTATCTATGTACAAAAATTCATATTGCTAAAATTGATGTTTCAACTTTTGCATCAGTCTTATTAAAAATTATGATTAAAAAAATAAGTAATATTTAAGGAAATTACAGTATAAAAATAAGTCATTGTGTACACACTTTTTGCAACACATCACAGTTTGTTTCTCCCCCCCCCTCCATTGGATTATTTGTAAATAATTACTGATCGAACTAAATTAGGGGGTCCCTCTTATCTCATATGGAGTTAATAACCTTCAAATGAAATTAACTACTTTAATTTGATGGCTTACTAGAAGTGTCTTAATATCTCTTGTGTCATGTCTTATTAGTGCTCATGAATTTCAGTAACACAAATACACTAGAAATACTCATTTTCTTAATGGTCTTTAAAATTTTAATGATCTCATTTACAAACAAGTTGCGACTCATGGCCTCCCCCTCTTTTCAAATTACATAGTAACTGTGTTACAGCAGAAATGAAAGTTGGCTCTCAAGTGGGGACTAAATAAATCTTATGGTTGTATTTCATTAACTGGACTGTCTTGTCAATTCATTCAGATATAATATAATGAAACCACACAAATTCTCATCGAATTCATTTTATATTGAGATATATAAATTTGGGTTTTATACTTTCCAAAAATTCTGAAATTAAAACGAATAGAAGTTGTATATATATATTTTTTCTTCTTAAAAGAGAGTGGTTTTAGTTGAATAGTGTGTAAAATTTAGTTTTAAAGAAATATGTAATAATAATTGCTTGCAATAACTTGTTCTTTTGCTCCAAATTAATGATTATATTCTATTAGATTATTGTTAATGAAAGCTTGGAATATTTTTTTGATTTATTTTAAATATTGTAGAATTATGTTAATTAAAATTATTTTCCTCTTATGCAATTATGTTTTTATCTTGTTAGATCAACAGCAAATTGATCATGATGCAAAGGTATTACAACAATATTGTGTTAGAACACTCCAGTTGTTAAAACTGTATACTACATTGAATGACATAAATGGAAAATCTGTAGAAACTGAACCACTATCATCCGATTCTTCTGTGGACATACAGGTATTACTAATTTATTTTCAAATTTTTTTTGAAAGTTATATCTGAATTTAAGTTTACTGTTTTTTATGAGTTGTATTTTAAAAAAAATATTATTACTTCACTCATAATTAATGTGGGCTTTAGTCGTGATAAATTTTTGATCCTTACTTAATGATCTGATTTATCCACTGATTAATTATGCACATAATTTTGAGACAATCAAATTCCTTAGTTGTATAATTTTGCTGATTTACAGAGATTATCAAAATCATGAGTTTTTTTAAACAATTTATGATCAACCTATGTTAACCTTCATTACTGGAATGCACAAACCATGATTCCCAGATTATATTTAGTCTATTGGTTTGCTAGCAGCCTGAAACATGTGTTGTGTTACTTATGATAACATTTCTGTCTTTTGGGAGTAAGTGTAATCTGTTTCAGATCTGATGAAAGTTTGGAAATTATAGCCATTTTATTAGTTACAAGAAAGTTTCTGGAAAGTCCGATGTTGTGTTTTTGAGACTATCTGTTGGATAGAATTTCATGTTTGATAATAGCTGTAAATAACTAATTTTATTTTTGTTTTCTTAATTATTTAATTTTGAATTTCAAGAATTAAATTTAGTTATTGAATTGTCTTTTTTTATATCAAGCCTGCTTTTTAAAAAATAGTTTTGTCTGAGATGTACCCAAATCATGTATCAAGAATGTATCAGTTTGCAAAATACGAACACTTGAAATAAATTTAATGAAGACAATTTCTTTAAACTAATTTAATAGCATATCACTATGTGTATTTATTTAGATATTTTAATTTAATATTTTATAAACAAATATTCATATTTATCATTTTCTGCATTGTTTAAAAGTATCAATTGCAATTGTTGTAAATATTACAATAATATACCCAAAATAATTCTGTAAAGGATGTCTTTTAAATGGAAGTGAGCTACATATGCCACCATCAGTATAAAGGGAGACATTTTCAGAAGCAACTAGGGAGGAAAAGGCTGCCACTTTTGGTGACCGTTTGATCGTAACACAACACATAATAAGAGAGCGAAAACTGTTGATTCTCCTAACCATCAAAGGGTTAACAAATCATATGTCAGAAATTGAACATGTGATTCTCATCACAAATAGTAATCTTCAGGGATACAAAAATTATTTCTGTATTTTTGGAATTGCTACTATAATGCTAGGAGTTATGTAAGAAAAGTATTTATTTTTGAAACACAATGTTAATAACATAAGCTCTATGTGTTTTAAATAATCCTATTGAACATGCTTTTTTCCCTTTCCTCTCTAAGTAATTTACCTTACTCTTTTCTTAAGATAACAAAAGTTATTTATATTGTTTTCAGTTTGCTTAATTCATTGGGAAAAAATTCAGCATTAAAGTTAAGATTTATCAAGGATTAATCTGGAGATTTTTAAAATCCTAAATAGCTTAATTTGATTTTAAAATATTTTTACTGTGTATTTTTATATAAAGACTCACATACACACTTAAAATATATGCATAAATATATATTCTAAATAATTTTTTAATATATTTAATTCTGTTGAAATAATAAAAATCCTTATTTAAAAAATTTATTTTTGTCATCTTTGTTTCTTAATCTATTATATACTTATATGAGTTTATGTTCATATTGAAACTGTCTTAAACAGAAATAAATTTTCAGACATATTCTACCAGTTTGTGCATTTCTGAAACAGAGGTGGGTCGCATTCTGTCTCTTGTCACTCTCCACCAGGAGGTTGTCCCTGTGCTTAAGCGCCAGGTCCGCTTTACTGACGACTGTGCCACTGAAATGGCATTTTCAGATTTTATCACTTGTTTTGTAGTGAGTGATGAACATC
This sequence comes from Nephila pilipes, assembly GCA_019974015.1. Lineage (NCBI taxonomy): Eukaryota > Metazoa > Arthropoda > Arachnida > Araneae > Nephilidae > Nephila > Nephila pilipes. The sequence goes on from BMAW01006710.1 coordinate 3,158, forward strand.
TTGTCAAATGTGGGGATGAATTAGTTCTTAAGCACCTACCCATTGATTTACATTCTGGAATTTCTGGCAAACAAATAGAATCCTTAGGTGGGAATATTTCTCTTTGTTTCTAAAGAAGTATATTTGTCTTGTGTATGAGTTTTTTTTTTTTTATTTCTTTGAAAAAGAAAATTAGTGATTATTATATATTAGTAAGTAAATATTTATCAATTTTATATTTATTAAAAAAAATTCTAATTCCTTGATTGTGTAGATATTTATTACGTTTATAATTTTATTATAATATTTATTTATTTTTATTTAATTTATGAAAAGTTTTATTATTTTTTGAACTTTTTTTAAAGTAGAATGAATGAATACTGACATCTATTTTCATATATATTTTAAAATTGGGATTTATTTAAACAAATTAATTATTGTTTTGTGTTCAAATGTTTTTTTTATGAATAGTGTAAATAATTTAATGCTTTTCAAAAACTGTTATTGAATAGAAAGTTTTTATTATTGTGTTTTTTATATATATAATTCATGTGAAATGTTGTATGAATTGTATGTAGAAAATTTGATAAAATTGGTACTTATGTAAATATTTCTTTAAATCATATAAATATTTTCATTATTGTGTATCAAAAATATTATTGACTTTTATTCATAATTTTTAAAAATAATTATTTTTAACTAATTTACTTATCCTTTTTACATGCATTAAGTATGAAATGTAACATGTTTATTAAATTGTTATGATGTTAAAAAAACAACTTTTGCTCTCATTTTTTTTTTTTTTTTTTTTTTTTGTTTTAAATATTTTTTGTTTTTTATAAATAATTTAAAAATTTTTTTTTTTTTTTTTTTCAATCCTTAAAAAATAGTTATCTGATATATAAAATAATTTTTCGAGACCATGTCTATGCCATATATTGTTTTTGGTAAAGTTGAAAAAAAAAAAAAAATTGAAATTTTTTGTATAATTATAATTTCATGTATGTGTGTGTGTATATATATATATATACACACCCACATACATACATGCATATATTGTGATTAATCTGTTTTAGCTTGTATTTATTATTAATTTGGTGTTTGCAAATAATTTGTTTTTTAATATGGTACTAATTTTATTTAAGCTGTGTTTGTATAATTATTAAACCTTTTAATGTTGTTTGTATCATTATAGGAGGATTTCTGTTTCATTCATCTGTTCATGCTGGATCTTATTTTAGCACACTTCAGGCAGCTCTAAAAGACAGTGGAGTTCTACCAGAAAAATTGCTGGTCAGTGTTAATATGTTCATCCAAACATTGTTATTTATCATGCACATTTTTTTACTCTGAACTTCATTTCTTTGAAAATAATAAAATCTCATTATAGTTCTTCTACTCAACTCTTAACTTTTACTATTATGCAAAAAAGAATGCGATGTATTCTTTTTTTTATTCATGTATATTCTTCCCTATTCTAGAAATGATTTTGTTGTTTACTTAAATATATGAATTCTCAATTTTATTTATAAAGACTAAAAGTTAAAATATTATTCCTGTTAACAATTCTAGATGTTTCAAAAGCATGTTCACATTTCAAGATCATTGTAAATTTAATAAACTAGGATGCAACTTTACACCAAACCTCTTGAGAGGCAATTTAATTTCTGAATGTAAATGGGAGAAAAAAACTGGATGTTTTTTTAATATTACATTTTTAAAGCAGTGGGAATAATAATAATAATAGTAAAAACATTTACCTTTTCTCTCTCATCTGAACTGAAGCAAATGTTAAGTATATTTTGATGATTTGTGAACATCTTCCAAATGTAGTTGTGTTCATTACACATTTTGTTATTGCATCTTTTTGTTTTAATGGCACCATTTTTATAAAGCTTAATGTCAACCTGCACAGAATGATTAAAAAATCTTTCATTTTTAAAATTTCATTTACATCTGTTGACCTGCATGGCTTTTCATCTGTCATGTTTGAAATGTTCTTTTGATTTTTCTAGCCAATTCAAATTTTAGGTTAAATTATATGAAATATTTTATTCATTAAATTCACAGTGAATTGAAAGTACTAACTATTTGATATTTCAAGTATGTTGGTCATTGTTAGTAGAATCATAAACTTGCCGATTTATTCTTCTGTTTTAAAAGAATTTAAAATTACATATTTTTAATGTAGAAGTAGCTCTTAGAGACACATTAAACATAATTTTTATTAAATCTGATTTTCCTTCTAAAAAAAATAATTTTTTACAAACACCTTCATTTATAATATAAACTAATATGTTAGTTAATTAAATTTCATAATCTTTTGAAAAATTTGTGAAATGTGATATTGCATATATAATGAGGAAGAGATGAAAGAATGCATTGAGCTATTTATTCTAAAATGGTAATAATAACATTAGATTCTGGATAGTTTAATTAGGATGCAAACTTTTTTTTTTTGTAGATGTTGCTGTTGAAGCATTGGGTATCTGATGCAGGATTTTGCTCAAGTGCTGATAAATGGATCAATTTACAGCAAGTAATGAAGCACATAAGTTCATTAAGTGGTAGGTAGTAAAATATACAAATTAGTTCGGTATTGATTTTGAAGTTTGACATTAAAAGTAAATTTGATATTTTATTTGTTAAAATTAAGAGGCATTTGATTTTTGTATAATTGTATTTATTTGCTGATTTGCAGTCTAATCTGTGTAATTGAAAGGTAAAGTTTTGGCAATGGTATTATGGGAACATGGAGAGGTGCAAAGACAAAAAATTTGTCATGAAGAAATTATGAATAATGAGGATGTACACCTTGAAGCTATTTTTTTTTTAAAAAAATTGCTTTAGATTTTTGAAAATTTAATGTTAAAGTGAATAATAAAGCATATTTTAGCTTCACTGTGCATAATTCTGTTGCATCTTTCATCAAATGATGCCACTGTTCCTCATTACTTCTAACTTTATATTAAAAGTTTTTGGAAGATTGGTATATTTATTCATTTGCTTGTTCTTAGTAGCAAAATGCAATTTTTAAGAGATCGTTATTTTTATATATATTTGTTTGTTCTTTGTTGTAGAATTCCTATTTTGTGTTGAATGAATAATTAAATATTGATATCCATTAAGTAATTGAACTTCCTGTTATTAAGTAATGTTTGCTTTAAAATGCTCCAAACTTTTACGACAGTATGAGTGATATTGTTAATCTAATTATTCAAAACATTTGGACCTCATTTCCGAAATATTACTTTAAAATTTTTATAAAACATAGCTCATGTTTTCTGTGCTTTTTTTTTTATTCCTCCATATAATTCCCTATACACGTTATGGTGACTTAAAACATTCTCATTCCAACTTATGGGCATAGTTTCGATTTGTTGTCTCATATTTTGCCCACTGTGTACCTTTTTTTTTTTTTTTTTTGAATTAATGAAAAACCTTTCCTTTCAAATTTATTTACTTGAAATTATAGTTTTTAATAATTTTTTTTAATGTTTCTTTACAATATTTCTGAATTATTAATGTTGAAGCAATGTCTTTCATATACTTTGTAACCTAGCTCTCAAAGGATGCATTACAATATTATGATTTTTGCACCATCTGAAAGATATAATTTTAAGAGGACTAAATTTATCTGAAGAGTATAAATGAACTAATTTGTATGAATTTTTGCAGATAACACTAAAAAGAGTCAATTTCAGATTTTTAAAATTTTTTCTCATTGTTCCATCCAGAAATATGTTAATCTAAACAACACATACTCATATGATGTTCAGAATTAACATTTGGTAATCTTTTAAAAATGGAGCTGGGGAAAGATATAAATTAGTTCATTTATAGAAAATTTTGTATGCCTAACAATGAACCAGATTAAATTTTTTGTTCATCCCCTCTTCTGCTTTCCCTAAGATTTCCTTGTTGTAATGCATATCTCTGGTGGTTGTTATGTCACAATTTTTTTTTTGTTGTCAAAAAGAGGTTGTGTAACTGTTGTTAAAATTCAAGTGAAAGAGGGAAATGTGTTTCAGTCTCACTAACTCATTTAGATTAACTTCTGCTAACTTTGTGGAATTCCTTCTGATTATGTAATTTCTCTTAACTAAATATCATTTGTAGTAAAAAAAAACCATGCTTCTATTAACTGTACCAAATTTATCCCTGCAATAACATTCTTCTGACATGACCTGATTTCAATAGACTAATTTTCAGCTGCTTTAATTTGTAAGTAGATTTTCTTAAGTTTTATGTTAAAAAAGTTAATATTTCTGTGAAGAAATCCAATTCCTTTGCTTTTGTGGCTTAAAAAATAAAAGTTATTTATTGAATGGTTAATTTTATCTAGCTATTAGAATATCATTAACAAAATGATCCTTAAATTTTAATAAGTATAATTTATTTTGTAATAATATTTTATATGAAAAATATTCTTTAAATAGATCCAAAATTGGTGAGCTCTGATTCTGAGCATGTTTCTCCCTGGTGGGCTGCTGTGCGAGAGGCTCTTCATAAGGCCACTGGCAATGTTGCTGCTTATATTGGAGCTGTTGTTGCCAGATCTGTGTCTGTCATCATGGCTGCTTCATTCAGTGTTGAACATAAAAAAGCAAATGAAGAAAAAAAGGATAAAGACAATGAAGAAAGTGGGGACAGTGATTGGGAATCTGTGTCTCTTGATTTAGAACATTGGAATCTCTTGGTGAAACAATTAGAAGATGTTTTGATGTTGAATATACTTTTAAAAAGTCAGCCTTATGGAAAAGCAGTTGTGAAAGATGTCAACATATCTATTGAAACTATATTGAATGGAGGTCAAGGTGATTTATTTTTTTCTAGATTTATTTTATTTTTTCAAAAACTATTTGATCATCAGTTTATTACAAACACTAAAGTGGGCTTAATCTTATATTTTTTTTGGCAGTTATTTTATCAAGAATTCTTTCACTTATAACTTTCACTCATTTTTATTTCTTTTTGGAAACTATTCATCTTTAAATTAAAATAGTATTTCCTTTTAATTCTAAAAAATATTGGCATTTTAGGAATGTTAAAAAAACAAACAAACATATATTTGTATTTACATCATAATTTGTTTCATAATCATTGCTGGTGATATATTGCATTCAAAATTTGGACTTGCTTAAATTTTTTTTAACTATAATAAAAAGACTTCTGAGGGATAGAAACCTATTGGATTAACTGTTATAAAAATATATGAGTAGAATTAATTATTTTTCTTTAAATTACTCCTAAAAATACTGAAAATTGTTTACATCTTTAAAAAAAATTCTGTGTAAAAACCAATTTTATTTAGCAGTGTATTCAATATGTTAATATCTGCATATTTGTTTAATTAAATTCACAAAACACAGAAGAGTCTATATTAGTACAAAGGTAAAAATAGTAAAATTTGTAATATTTAAAATTTTAATCCCTATTCTTTGATGAGTTTGGCTCATTTACTTTATATTTGTAGTCAAATTGATTTTGTTACATTTGCATGCTGCTTTTGTCTATTTGATATTCTTAAAACTTTTATAATATTTGAAATTTTTTTCTTGTCATTTAATATTATATTCATAATTACAAGATATTAAGAACTAAAAAAAAAAGATAATTTGTTGTAAAATATCCTGAAATATAGAAAAATTTATTTTTATGATTTGAATATAATTTTTGTACCAACCTGACTTGAGTTAAATTTATTCATAGGTTCTGTCACAGATCTCATAGCTGTATGGGCAGTTTCAGTTGGTTTAGAACCTGAAGTATTATCTTCCTTCTTATCTGAATCTGTGGGAGATGTTTCAGTTCTTCAAAAATTTTTAGATGATAAATCAGATTCTCGATCTTTAAATATTGTCAAAGGTACATTTTTTCACATTCTACTTTTGTATTTTAATTAAATAACACTTAATTAGTTTCTTTAAAATATATTATTTTATCAAGTATCTCTTTAATATTATCTGGAAGCAGATGAGCAAATGCATTTAATATAATCTCTATTATGCATCTGAAAACATAATCAAATAGATTTTTAGTTTGAATGGATTGAGTGAGCTGAGAAGAAAACTGAAATGAACTTTGAATTTCATTTTTTCAAATTCTGAATACATTAATAAAGCATGATTTTTTAAAAATAGAAATAGCTTTGATGAAATTTTCTAAAAAGTTATTTATTTCTCTTGTTTAATATCAAATATTAAAAGGCTGTAAAATGTTAAATTTTAAGATGTGAATTATTTTTGTAAATCTTTGATTTTCAGTCTAAAATTTAGAGTTTCAAATTGAAAAGTATTTAGTATTTAATTGTAAATTTTTAGTGATTGATCTTGTAAAATATTGTTTCTGTATTTAATATTTACATGGTATTTTGAATATTTTAAATTCCATGTTTTAAGAATTATTTGGTAGTAATTCTTTATCTTGATCTTTTATTTTGTTTGTTAATTTAGTAGCTTTGATTTTAAGATAAATAATTTAACTAGTAACACAGAGCAATAATTATATCCATGTAGAGTTATGTTTGAAATCTGATTATTTGTTCTTATCCCTTTACTGAAATTGTTAATTTACTTGTATTGTTCAATTCAAAATCTTTTAATTTCACTGCAATTTTTATAACTAAAGATCTGAATTTTAAAATTGAAAATAACTACAAAAACTATTGAAATATTATGTAAAAAAGAAATGAGCTATTCCCTACATTCATGAAGTTGACAGGCACATCCATAAACAATTACAGAAAATGTGTATATAATCTCTATTATTTATTACTATGATTTTAGGACTTCTAAGTGACATCCGTAGGAAGTTCCCGTACAGTCTCAATCATGATGCATTGCTTGCCAACTGTGGATGGGAGCACTTGATGCACTGGAGTAAAAACAAAGATGTTGTCACTCATTTAGAACAAGCGATGACCTGCTTGAATCTGGTACAGAGCTCCGTGATAAAAAATGGTATGCATATTTACAAATTTCTATCATTCAGTGGGTTTCAAATATTTTAAGGATTTTGGCTTTTGAGTTCAAGATCAAGCACCTTATAACTTGCTCGCACAGAAAAGGTGAAATAAAACAACTAATTTAATCAAATTGTATAAAATACTTATGAGTAAACTTCATTACCTTAAATGAATATTGGGTGACCAGAGAAATTCTATAATTTTTGTAATGAAAAAATATTTATGACACATAACATTATTACAAACTCCCCCCTCCCCCTAATTTATTGAAAGCCTCAAATAAATTCCAGGTTATTAATGAAATTCTAAATTGGCTTAAACTTATAAAAGATGAAAAGGGGAGCAATTAAAAATTTGTAGTTATACCTCAAGAAATTTTCATTCCTTTATTGAAACTAACACAGAACATTTTTATTATGGATGACTTTAAACGTTTTATATTAATTTTTGGTTTTTGAAAGGACATTGCAAACTGTATTTTTTTCTACTCATGAATCTGTTTAGATAATAAAAATTTTTATAAGTTATTCTTTATAGCACACCATATTTGTAAGCCAAATATGGTAATGTGCTCCTCTTATGTAATATAATACTCTGCTGCTCATCTTATGTAATATAATACTCTACGCTGTGACAGAATAGAATTTTTATGGTTGAATTTCGACAAAAATTTTCTAGTTGGAAATTCCCTTTAATTTCCCATTGAATCCATCAGAATATATTGTATTTGTTACTTTCTTAAAACTGCAGTTATATCTATATAGCATTATGTCAAATATTAATATTTAATAAAATGGCACAGCATTTTTGATTGTTGAATAGTTGGAATGCACTCTATGAAAGTTATTGGGAAAGATATATTTGATTTACTTATAATCTTTTTTTTCCCTTCTCATATCATATGACACCATTTTCTTCATTTATTTTCAAAATATTGTGTTTTTTAATAAACTTAGATTTTAATTTTTAGAATGTTTTGTTCATCTGCTAGTTATGCAACTGTGTAAAGGAAATTTTCTGTGATAATTTTTTTTACTTAAATTTTGCAAACCATCTTCAAATTAAGTTATAAAAACTTCATTTTTTTCAAAAAAAATTTTTTAATCTGCCTTTTTTTTTTTTTTTTTTTTTTTTTTTTTTTTTGAAATAATAGAATGTGATATGATGAGATTGAATTATTTGACACTTTATTATTGATTGCGTACAAACAAAAGCGATGCTGGCAGGAAATTCACTTTGATTTGCTTTTGAATCCAATAGAAATAACCATATTTGTTGCTTGCGTTAAGCAATATCAGTACTACATTTAATAAAATAACACCTAACAAAGAAACTGTGTATCAGACATGAGAACAGGGGAATGATTCATTTGAGTGCTCTTTGAAGTACCATATACCAATTTGTATTTATTTAAACTATAATAGGTTATAGTTTTTAGTTTTTGTTTCAAAAAATGCCATATTCCATATCAAAGAAACAATGGCCATCATAACTTCCCTTCATCAAAATATCTATAAAAAAATTTCAATTAATAAAAAAACCCCAACTCTTTTAATTTTATTACTTTTATATTTGTAATTCACTCAATTATCTTCCTTCTGCTTTAAGAAAGAATTTAGTGGGTAAATCATCCAAACCAGTCCTGTTGCAAAGTTATATGCATCATACTTTACATACTTAAATATATTTATATTACAATTGACTGTTTGAAATATATTTGTGTCGTAATACATCTTAGACAGAAGGAGAGAGAATCAATGCAGGATTCATTTAATCATATCTGAAGACAGTGTGATTCCATACTGTAAATTCAAATGATATTTGAAGTTTTCTCTTATTAATTGTTGAAATCAAGTTTACTATAAATTTTTTTAAAACATTTTTAAATGGAATTTGTATTATCTGTTTTCAGCCCTTTATATCAGAATTTCCTATTGCAATTACACAATCACTTTTTTAAAAAAATTTTGTAACTTGCTTTGTTATTTTTAGCATTTTATTTCAATTAATTTTGTTAAGTTAATAGCAAGATTAAAAAAAAAAAAAAATGCTCCTATACGCCTTCAAATATTATTCCTTTTGAGCCTTTTCTCATCTTTATATGATTTATTTATTTAATATTTGTTTAAATTATCTAAATAAAAGTAAATTATGTTATATAATTTTGTTTCTGTTTTAATTATATATAGGGTTTGCTGCTATGATGTGGAAAACTTTTATTTTAAAAACCTTTGAAGCTGCTGCTCATCTTATGGATAAGGTATGTTAGTGCATAATCTAAATTTCAGGTGAAATTACAAATTATAAATTTTCAGGATTTTGATTTGTATTATTAAACATACATTCTTGTATTGTTAAAATATAATGTGTTAATCAAAATATAAGTTATTAATAAGTCATTTATTTATATATCAATTTTTTTTTATTAGGTTGGTAAAACTCCAAAGGAAAGGCTTTGTCGAAAGGTATGTTTGTAATTTTTTCTTAAATTATACAAAAAATTAACTTTATTATGGTATGTAAATTAAGATGTATGTTGATTTTAAGTTTCAAAATCCATTAAGTGCTGCATAGTACAATTTTTTAATTAAAATATTCCATTAAATTGTAAATTAAATACATGTAGAATGTAATTTTGATAAAAATGCATTTATTTGAAGTCTTTTTGTAATATTCTTTGATTGAACAAAATGATTTCTATTGTGAGTGTTTTAATAAATGAGAATTTATGTCAGCTGTCAAATCTTTTTGATTAAATAAAACAATTTTACTTACTGTGACTTTTATTTAAGGGTTGTAGACGAGTATAATTTTTTTTTCATAATGATCTTGTACAATAATGAGCTGAGTGAAATATCGAGAAATTATAGTTGTTGTCCTGAAATTGATAATGATAGTGTTTATATTTGATACTTCTTGACTAGCCTTTTAAAGATAGTTTATTATTATATTTATTACATTTATTATACTTTATTATTATATTTATTACATTTATTATACTTTATTATTATATTCATTATAGTTTATTATTATATTCATTACAGTTTATTATTACATTCATTATAGTTTATTATTACATTTATTATAGTTTATTATTATATTTATTACGTTTCTAATATTGATTTGTTATTAAGTTGATTGCTTAAAAATTTTCCTATTTTTTTTTTTTTTTTTTGTATCCTTTTGCATGATTGGCAAATTTTAACTCATCTTTAATTGATGTCAGGATGGCATTTTCTTTCTCTAGCCATTTGTTTTATGTGTTATTAGCTACCCAAGCGGCTATTTTCTATACCCTATAAATGTTACCTGACCACTTTTCAAAACTTTATCTTGTTTTAGCTTATATTTTTTATGTCTACTTTCACCAGTAACAAACTTAATTTTCAAAAATATATCATAATAAATTTTTCCTGAGTTTTTTATTGAATTGAAATAAAATATGTGCAATATATGTCTGATACCTGCTTTCACCGCTAATGAACTCAATTTTCAAAAATATATCGTATTACCAATATCGTAATAAAAATATATTGTCCCCAAATTTTTTTATTGGATTGAAGTGAAACAAATATAAAAATTAAGTATTTTAGTTACTTATCAATTTATGTGTTACCTTAAATCAGATGTAAACTGGAATTGAGGTATGACTGAAAATAAATAACATTATTCAGAATTTTGAGCTGTGAGGCAACTTATTTTTTTCCTTCATTAATTTCAAACTAGGTCTTTTTAGTTTGGCTTCCTTCTTGGAATGTTTTAAGATCAAATGATTTTAATATTGATGTACCATTAATAGCCACCTAGGGAGCTTTTGTTTTAGGTTGATCACTTTTCAATTTTTTATCATTTGCTTCAATTTTAATTACATTTAGCTTAAATATATTCAGTTTAATATTGTATCATTTGCTTTAATTTTAATTACATGTAACTGAAATAATATTCAATTTAATAGTTTATCATTTGCTTTAGTTTTAATTACATTTAGCTTAAATAAATTCAATTTAATAATTTATCGTTTCCTTTTATTTTAATATTGGTTCCGTTTCTTTAAGGGTGTTAGAATATGTGATTGAAGTCTATTGTAATGCATTTTCCTTTTCCTCTTTTTATCTTATCCTTCTTCACGTAGAGCATCTTTAACATGACCGTTTAATGTTTTCGTCTTAATTATTGACTGATCATACATTATCAGTTGTTGACCATATTTCAACAAAAGCATGTAATCTTTATAACTCTCAAAATTTGACCAATACTAAATGGTTGATCTTTTTGGTTATGAGATCTTAAAAAAAATCTCTTATGAAAACAAATAACTCAAATTGTAATATTTCACTTTCTGAGAAGTGGCGATTCATTCATATATACAAAATAGAAAGCAAAAGAAAATAAGAAAAAAAATCATATCACAATTTCTAGGAGTGAAATCAAAAGTATTTGCTTAGTGAGAAAGTTGTATTAAAATTGCATGTAAAGCAAACTCTTTATGTACGGAACCACATGTTAACAGGGGCCAACTGTATCTTGACTGTTTTAAATTTTTCAGGATTATATACACTTTAGAGAGATTCTAATTTTTTAAAAATTTCTTATGAAGCATATTTTTCGAGATGTCTTTTTATATTAGTTTTTATTATAATTTATTTGAAGGTATTTGACTTACAAAAATCAATTTAAATATGTATTAACAGAATTTCTATATTTTTTAGGAGTTGGAAATGACAGATGGGCACTTAGAAAACTTTTTAGAGTTCTGTTGTCAAATTTTGAATATTATATTAGAGGTAAATGGAAATATTAATTCTTATTAATATTTAATTTATTTTAAATGATCATTTTTCACAGTAATTAAAACTTTTTCTGTCTGTCAGAGTAACATTCCTGCTGAAGTAGAAGATCGACTCAATTTTGCACAGGAAAGTTTTTGGCATGGTCATGAAAACTCTGGCCATACACCCCTAATTGTCATGGCTCTAAATCAGAAAGCTCCCAGCAGTCAACAAGTTTATTTCCACCTCATGTTAGCTGATGTTTTGCATCTGATAGTCACTTTTCAGATGAAGAATACAAAGCCACTTGGGTTATTTAGCACTTTGGTAAGCCAGTTATTTTGTAAATGCAAGCATATTTTTAACATACAACTTTTATTTCATGTATACTGTTTAATTATTCACACACACATATCGATTTTTTTCTAAATGTTTCTAAAATTTTCATAACATATTATATACTTTATACATTTCAGGTTTCATGACTAATTTGCAATTTGGATTACTCAAATTTAATTATATTTAAAAATAGAATGATTCATTTAATATATAATATATGAAATTAAGCTATTTTAAGAATAAAATTTGGATGTAATGAGGAGTTCAATAATTTGTAATACTCCTATAGTTTTCTTATATATAAGAATAAAACTTGGATGAAGCAAAATAGAATCTTCTAATTTGTAATATTTGTACAGATTTTTTTTATATATATTTGTTTCTTCAAAAGTTTTATTTGACATTATTGATAAATAATAAAGAGATCCTTGATCATTTTTGATAGAAAAACTATTTTTTTTTTGTAAAGATTTTAATACAAATTTTTTTTTTTTTTTGTTAAAACATGAATGAAAATTATCAAGTGGGGGAGGGGAAGCAAGTAAAGCAGTAATAAAGCAAATTTTCATTTGGCAATTATAACGAGCTTAGAGAGCAAACATTATTAGTAGGATCTAAGCAAGTGTAAATTTATTACTTCATTAAAGTTTTTCTTTCAAAAATTCAGTTTAAATATGAAGCAAATTAAACGAAACAGCTTATCTCTTTGAATGTTTTTGTTATTCATATATTGCTTTATATAAGAATAAGAGAATATATATGTAAGTGACCTTTAATTGAAGTAACTTGATTTGCGGATTGATTCTGAATTTCAGGGTAAGAAAGCTTTCTTTCGTGAATTGACTTATCATGTGCAAGAATCTACAGAGCGGGAAGAGCAGGGTTTGAGTGCCTCACGCACTCAATTTTTGTTGCGTGCTGCATCTGGAGTTGCACAGAGCCTTCCTGAAACAGACCCCAATGGCCAAGGTTCAGTGGATCAAGCTGATTACCCTGCTGCCAGTAAGAGGTTTAACTGTATTCTTGATTTGGCTCGTGGTTGGGAAATAGACTTGGATGAGATTAGGAGGCACTATGTTTGTGAGCTCTACTCTGGAGGACAGGACTTGTTAGCACAAGAAGTTAGCATTTTCCCCTTTTTTTATGCTGTTATAACATATAAACTATTTGAACTGGTAATTTTTATGATTTTTGAATAATTTAAATAAGTTGCAATTTATGGTCACAAGCTAATTTGATATAAAAATGTAAGAATAACTGTTTTTGTGTGTTATATTTTATCATGTTACTATAACAACCTTGTCTGCACTTCCAACTTCAGTTAGTTATAGTAAAAGAGTACTAAGTAAAATAGCTTGAACTTTGATTTATGCTGTTAGTGTCAATACAATTATCCAAAAAATATTGAAAAGCAATATAAATTTGTTTTCATTCATGACATTAATCACCACTATCCCTTTGTAACTACCATTTTTTAGTTATATCGGTTTTAAAGTGATTTTAGTGAATTTAGATTCATGCATTTTTCAGTTTTAACTGTGAATTTTTATTCATATATATGCATTGAATTTAGAACTGTTACTTTTATTCATGGATGATTTTATTGACTTTTTAAATTTATGTATTATATTTTTCCAAACTATTGTATTTTTTAGGTACAGTACTTTCCAAGTAATTATGTAGCTACAGTAATTTCTTTGTCTACTTATTCATGTATCTGAATAATAATGACATTAATAAAATTATTAACTGTATTATCTTTACCAAACAATAATTTATACACTTTTTAGATATTTCTCTAAATTAACATTCTCTTATGTCATTATTTCAAACTATTATCTAATTTCATTTTAAATGATATTGTTTGAATTGAATTGAAAAAAAAAGGCCTCAGTGCAAAGTTATTTGAGGAAAGTAAAGCACCATCAAACATGTGAGTGAATGTGTTGAAATGAACAGTTGGAAGGAAAACATGGAATTCTTATTAATTCTTAAGAAGGCAAAACAATGAAAACACATTTTTGCATTTTCTCTGCATTTTTTCACTTTAGATAATATAGAGGCTAAAATTATTATTGTGGATGATTTATAGGTTAAGTCTGCTGTAATGGACAAACCTTTGCTGGCTTCCCAGTTGCTTCTTCTTGCTGGACAACGACTTCATAAGGTCATTTTTGACTGTCCTAACCCAGCCGGTAGGTTAGGATGTCTAACTCCTGATGTAGTTTCTTTCCTAAATAAATTGGTGAGTTAAAAAATATTTATGATTTAAAATATTCCTATATTCATAAATGTTACATTCCTACAAGTTTTTTCTTTTTTTCCTAAATTTCAAATTTTGCCAAAAATAGGTGAGAGTAACATGAGACTACAAATTAAATCTAATTGGATTGTTAACTTCTTATGCATGTTCTAAATCACAGTGAGGTGTTCACTTCAGATGTTATTTCATTGTCAGCAATTTTTCTATTTGTAAAGAAATAAAATCTATTACCAATAGCTAATTGTGTAGTTCCCATGTAGTATTAAAAAGTTATGATTTATATTTGGTGACAAAACACCTTACTTTGTTGATGACTGACTGTACAATAATAATTATAATACTGATATTAAAAGATAATGAAAACTAGTTATGTTCAGTGAGTTAGTGTTAGTGAGAATTTGTTTTAGAAGCATCAAATTAGGCTAAGCTATGCCAAATGATTGTTAAAAATATAGCATTATTATTTTAAAATAAGAATGATAGATAAAAAAAAAAGTTTAAAATGTATGGAATAATAATTTTAAGTATATGTTATTACACGTGCCACAAATGTAATTATATACATCTTTGTTTATTGTTCCAAATGTGAAAGATGATGTCATACTAAGCCAATAGGCTTGTACTATGTTTTTCAGTTTGTTTGATTAATTACAATTGTAAACAAATTATGATCCAAGAAAAAACAGAATTTTCCTTTATGGGGCAGACAGCAGAAAGCCGAATGCATTTAAGATTGGCTACTGTTGTTTATAGAGCTAATGTATTTTTTTAACATATTAGAATGTTAAGAATAGTTAAGTACACAGTTATACTGCATGTCAAAGCTTAATAGTTCTCTCATGTTGGGGTGAAAAGATTTGATAAGTTTGTTACCAGCTCAAGTATAATATTGCATCCCTTGACTAAAGTTTATTGCTGTGAGGTTTATAGCTATGTACATTTTAAACCCTTTATTAAAAATAAATTTTAAAAAATTAATCATATTTTCCCATAAAGTATAATAGTTAAATACCAAGTCAGATATCTTGTCATAAGACTGTCACTTGAATTGCCAAAATGTGCACCAATTGTGTTACGTCAATCCACAATTAATGCAGTTGAATTAAGCTAAAATATAGCTTTTTTAAACAAATTTTTAGTTAGCTTTTATTTTCTTTCATCTTTTAAGTTATTTACGTTTATCTGAATTTTTTTTTGCAGGGTGATATGCCTTTACGTTGTAGTAATGTTCCTCTACCTCTCACTTCAACTCTTATTGACCAAATACTAGCTTATCTTTCTGAAGACGGCAGGGAGCAGAAGTTAGCCATTGCAATCAGGGACTCACTTCCTAATTTAAATCAAATTGCTTCTACATCATCTTGATAATGGCCTAAAGATCCATTGCCTAATTAATTTTCAGTGAACATGTTGATAGGAATATTATTTGTAAAAAAGAAAAAAAAGTGATATTTTATGATACATACCTTACAGATCTTTATTAACTGTTATATGTGAAAGATTTGTTGAATATCAATGTATGATAGCCTAAGTGTGTGTTTTGAAACCCATAGCATCATCTATAAGAAATAATTTGTAATTTTGTATGAATTATATTGTACAATTATTTGGTTGTAAAATGCATAGTTTTATCAAACATTCTTTAATTACTCAACATTTTTACCTAAAAAAAATCAATATAATGGTTTGTATTTACTAATTTATAATTAATGTCACTTTTCATGATAAATATGCATCAGTATAAGAAAAAAGTACATTTTAGTCTATGAAAACTCACCTTTTAAATTCAAATAGTTACAAGTTAAAAATTTTGATGTTAATAATGATTTTAATTTTATAATCATAGATAAAACTTTTTAATTAGATTAAAATTTCATTGTTTTAAGTATTCATTCTTCTTATAATTTTTTTTTCAAAATTATTTAATCTTTCTATATATTTTAACTCAAAATTGCATCTGTTTATGTTTTATCGAAATATGGAGGAATTTTTACATGGCTAGTGTTGTAATCAATGTATTTAATCTTTTCAATTTATGTTTGCAGAAATCATTTTTATTATGCCCACTTTTAATAAAATGCACATTAACTGTAAGTCTTGGCTAATTTTTTATATTTATTTTTTTAAGGAATTAATTCTGGATTCTATATAAGAAAAGATATTTGTATTATTACAAAATTAAATTAGTTTTCAAATAAATTATTCATGTACAACTAATCAGATAATTAATGTGAAAGGGAAATTAAAAGTGTTCAAAAAATCAATACTTAATTCTGGTGAATTTATTTATTTATTAATAAAACTATGTGATTGCTCATATTTTTTAATTTTTGATAGTAATTTTTTTTGCCTCATGTTATTTATTGATATACTTATCAGGGATATTTTAATAAGAATATTATAAGTTTATGCATTCTCTGGTTTATTTTCTCTCATTAAGTTCAAAGTAAAAAGTTTATTTTGCATTAGAATGGAAAGCCTGCAAAAAGGGTTCATGTAACGTAATTTAATGAATGAATCATATTAGTTATTGTACATACCATAATTATTCGACTTATGAATAGCTTTCTGAAAACCAATGCCTAGTTTAATTTATCTTTATATCTATAAATCAAAAATATAACAAAATGCTTATTTGATAAAAAGTATTTTTGAAATGGTCAAACTAATCCTGTGTACATGCTTACAGTAACTTAAAATTCCTTCGTCATTATGAGAGTGTATTATGTTTCAGAATACTGTTTGTACTTTTTATAAATATTGATTTATGGAAAATAATAATAATCAAAAAACCTTTAGTAACTATGTGAAATTTTTTTTCATAGAATAACAGATGTGTATGGTCAACTGCAGTGAAAATTGTGATATTGAGTAAATCATCTCATGCATAATCTTCAAGCTTAGTTTCTATAGAAAATCTGAAAGTGATGAATAAAAAATATTTTTTTGCATGTGCATGTTTTTTTTTTTCTTCATGTGACACGATTCTTAAAATTTCCTATTTCATCTTTAAAGCTTTAAGTAAAGAAATTAATTTTACGTATACAATAGTTTTTTTTTATTTATTTGTTTCAAATACAAGAGTTTTAAGCCATGTTTATATTGACTAATATCTTTATACTGACTAATACTTTTACTGAGATGAGAGATTTTTCTCTTCCACCCTGTATTCATTACTTAGCTAACCTATAACACTTTGTATATAACAACAATATTATGCCAAATGCAAAGTTTCCATTTTGCATAAATATTTTGAAACTATGAATGCATTGCTCATAATTTAAAATTAATACTTTGGCTTATCTGCTTTGATGTTATGCTGTCAGCTGTAGAAAGCTAAAAATTTTAAAAATAAAATATTGAAAATTGGGTTCAATCTTTAATGTTTGAATTAGATATTTTGGAAAAAAAAAAAGGATTTTGTGTGAGCTATTGTTTAAATGATTTTGATCATCGCAAAGTAAGTTGTACAACTTCGTTCAATAAGTTCTTAGAAAATCTAAGAAATGGTGCTCGAAATTTGTTTTTAGTAAGAATCATGACTCACTGGACAGCTGTGTAAGTCTCAGTGATTTCAATTGCATAGTTTCATTTTTAATGTCGATTGAGGCAAGAAACTTATTTTTATTTAGAAAAATGGAAAAAAGTTCGTTTTTCGAGCGGCGATTGAATACTTATATTTAAAAAACGTAACACTGAAAAAGAGATCAAAGCTAAGTTGGATGAAGTTCATGGTACATCTGCTCTCATGTTTGCAACTGTTTACAGTTGGGTAAATTAGCTTAAACGTGGCCTTACATCCACACACACACACACAAAAAAAAAATGTCGTTTGAGACGTCCAGTGCAAGTGACTACTCCCGGAATGATTGACAAAATCCACGATACGGTTTTGAGTGATCGACGTATCAAAGGGCATGAAATAAATGAAGCCATTGGCATATCGCAAGATACATTATATCTAATTTTGCACGATAAAATAGGCGTGAAAATTTTTTTCTTCAAAATGGGTGTCGTTGTTCAGGAGTGATCACTTTTCCTGAAGATACCACGATTTCCGCCAGAGGACGCTGTTGATTGGAATGAGCAGCACAAAAACAAAAGGAACTTTAATTATAACGTTTTTTGGTTTAGTTTTTTTTATTAACGTCGCACTAGAAGCAACACGAGGGCTATTGGCGATGGACCTCGGAATTTTGAACCACGGTCAAGGGACGAGGACGACACCTGAGCTGGCACCTCCTCTCTTAACTTCCACACCACGCTAACAGGAGGACTTTGGGCCCCGAACAGATTTAACGTGCATCAGCCCCGGCTACACGGCGGATCTTTGGCGGCCAAGGATCGAAATCGTCTGAACTGAAGGACTGAACGAAAACCGCGAGTCCACGACCTTGACCACTATGGAACTGTGTTATTGTGTCTTGTGTGATGTATAACTCGTATTTGAATTGATGTTAATAATATATTACTTTATATACAACGGAATGCAGCCCTTTTTTCAGAGTGGCTAATTAATAATGGAGTTTTGTGGCAGCTAAAACGAAATTTAAAGCATCAGCTCCCCGGAGCAACAGAAAAGGTACGTCAATATTTTGATATTTTTAATGAATAATTACATACCGATTCTGAATTAAAACAAGAAAATATTGTTTCTTGATAGTCGCGTTTGCTCTCAGTGGAAAATAAACACAATCGTACGTTCGACTCTGAGGCTATTTTGACGCTTTCCCTTCTTAATCTTGACGAGTTTTTGCATCGATACACAAATGTGGACGAAACGTGGATGCACTACTACACTCCAGAGACAAAGGAACAATCAAAACAGTGGGTATTTGAACGGGCTCCGAAGAAAGCAAAAACGGTGAAATGGACGGGCAAAAAGGTGATGGCCACGGTTTTCTGGGATGCAGGGGGAATCATCTAAACAGACTGCTTGGGAAAGGAAAAACAATAACCGTAAAATAATATGCGTCGTTATTGCATCGGTTGAGCGGAGAAATCAAGAAAAAACATCCTCATTAGAAAAAGATCTTCATCCATCAAGACAATGCACACCTGTGCAATTTCGATGGCTCAAAATCATGTAATTAAAGTTCGAACTATTTCACCATTTTCCGTATTCACCAACTTGGCCCCCAGTGACTTTTTTTTTATTTCCACACTTAAAAAAATGGCTCGGCGGACAGCAGTTCACGTCGAACGAAAAGGTCATCACCCAAACAGACGCCCATTTTTGAAATCTTACTATTAGGCTTTAAAAAGTAGGAGAAACTTTTAGAAAAGTGTATACAGCTAAAAGGAGATCATATTGAAAAAAAAATCAACCTAAAATAACTCGTTTTTCTACCTTTTTCTGAGGATTTATTGAAAAACGTTCGTATTTTGGGTTTTTATCGAAAACCTTTTTTATAATATATTTCTTTACATGCTTTACTGACAGAAATGATCTTTTTTAATCCAGTTATCAGTTGATGATATGAATGAAGCATTTCAATTGGGAAACTATTGGTAAAAATCAAAATTTAGCGTATAATCTTTATTTATTAGTAAAAATTACTATTAACTGGTTTTCATTTGTTTGTAAGATTCCTAATAACTGTGGAGTTTGGACGCCGATACCTCAAAAGTTCTTTTTTGTTTTAAAATAAGAAGGGATAATTTTAAAAAGGTGCTCGATTTGGGAGTCTTGCGTTAACATCTTATATAACAAGGGTGATCAACCCGCGTATGACATGTGCCCTACTCGATGTCGATTTATGGCCCGTAGTTGATTGCTAATTAACGTCGCACTGAGAAGCAATACGAGAGCTACTGGCGATTGATCTCGTAATTTTGAACTTTGGTCAACTGACGAGGAGGACATCTGAGCTGGCACCTTATTCTCCAAACTTTCATGCCCCGCCAACTGGAGCACTTACTTCAACCTTTACACGTCGGGCTACATCAGCCTTTCTACACGTTGTCAGGCCTCAAGTCCCCGACTCGAAGAAACAACGCTGGCCACGAGTTAACGACTATGACCCCTAGGCTACCGTGGGCCGCAGAAGAGTCACCTGAACAAAAATTTAAACTTTTATTGAATATAAAAGTGCTTATTAACATCCTACCATAATTCATTTGTATTATATCTCATTACTACTCGGTACATTAACCTAGTCTATCGACTGAATTTTCTTCTGTATTTTTATTCAGAATCAATTAGAAGTTGAGCTCAATTTAAAAAGCGCGCGAGCCGTCTTGCGTAAGAGTGATACGCATTACATACCTAGACAGTAAAAATACTGGACAGCATGGGTGTGCATTGCAACAGCGGGAGTAAGTTATAATGTTTTTATGACGCAAGAACCAGATGTGGCTATGCTGCGCCACACAAACAAGGTAAAGCTATGATCTAGACATGAAAAAAAGAAAAGACGAGTGATAGTATTTTAATGGCGCAATAGCCAAATGTGACCATACTGCGCCAAAAAAGTGTGAAAGAATTGGAAAAAAAAAATTGGTTGACAAGATGGAGGGTCGGAAATAGACACGCTAGGGTATTCCGGGGGCGAATCATCCATGTTTACCAAAAAGTTACAGTAAACACCGTGGGAAAGAAAAAGATCACTAGGGTGCCACGGGGTCATGATGCCCGTATCTACCTAAAGAAGACAAGTCCCTAAGATCTGTTATAATCATCAGGACATGGTGACTTACTAACCCACAGACATGTATTCGACTGAGAAGCGTGCTATTCCAGACAGACTGACTGTTTAGTGAGTTTTGATTGCTAATAATAATAGCAATATTGGTTATTAGCCACTTTGTAGACCCGTATGGTGACCGGGAATGACAGAATAGTCCAACTGCAGCTCATGTATGTCGTTAGAGCTAATATATGTAAAATGGGTACCCAGCGTCTGGGGCACCCTGTCCCTGGTGATTATATCAGGGGACCTCAGGAGCTTGCCTTCTTTAGTTGAGTACGGGCATCATGACCCCGAGGCACCCTAGAGATCTTTTTCTTTGCCATTGGGTTTATCGTCTTTGGTAAACACGGGTGACGCACCCCCGGGTCACCCTAGCGATCCTTCTCTATTTTCGACCCTCCTTCTTGTCAACTAATTTTTGTTCCTTTCCAATTTCTTCACTTCCAGATCACAGTTAAATCTTGTTTGGCGCAGCATAGCCATATTTGGCTCTTGCGCAAAAAAAAAAAAAAAGCCTTCACATTCACTCACTCCCACTCAAGCCACTTTCGTAGCAATTTGATTTTACCGCGATGTTTTTTTTTTTATTTATTTTTTTATTTTCTCGAAATAAGGATACAAGGGTACAATACTGTTGTTTGATTTGATTTTCTATGTAACGAAAACGATGATTTCTTAATTACATATGTTTATGCTTTTATTGAGTATCCAAATATTGATGTGATGTGCTTGAGAAGTTCAGTTGAGATTAGATGTTCGGGTATAAATCTGCCACCAAGCTATCGTGATCCCGCTCTTCAAAATGAACTGTCAATGTTTTTGTGACCATCCAATTAATAGGTATTGAATTTGATTACAAAGTGCAATATATTGAGGTTCTAGTGTGTAACATCTGCTTATTCAAAGTTGCAATAGAATTGAACGTTGGGCTACTGACAACGCGGAACCTCATCAAATTGAATTGTAATTTGGGGAAAAGGAGAGAAAGGTTCGAACTGTAAGTAATAGTGTTTTTTTAATGGCGCAAGAGCCAGATATAGTTTTGCTGCGTCAAACAAGGTAAAGAAAATCTAGACATTTGAAAAAAAAAATTGGTTGACAAGAAGGGCTGAAACAGGAGAAGGATTGCTTGGGCATCCCGGGGCAAGGTACATGTGTTTACCAAAAGCAGTAAACTTTATAGAAAAGAAAAAAAAATCACTAGGGTAAGTTTGAGCTATTATTTTATACCCTGTACTTTACAGAGGGCTTCGAAACTCATGGACAAAAATGTAAGGAGTGATAGAAAGCATCTAAACAAGCAATTTTCCCCCTACACTGCATAAGCGGAGAGCAATCAGCGGGCAGCTAAGACGATTTAGTTTAGCTTAATTTTTTTTATTAACGTCGCACTAGAAGCAACATGAGGACTATTGGCGATGAACCTCGTAATTTTGAGTCTCGGTCAAATGACGAGGACAACACCTGAGCTGGTGCTCCGTCTCCTAATTTCCACACCACGCTAACGGGAGGACTTTGGTTAGCGTGGACCCCGACGGATTTAACGTGAATTAGCCCCGACTACACGGCGGGTCTTTAGCGGCTAAAGCGCGAACCCGCGACTGAACGAAAACCGCCGGCCACGAAGCCGAAACCATGACCACTAGGCTACTGCGGCCGCTAGACGGTAATGTGGTAAAAAGCACAAAGCAGGAGTTTGTTTTTTTTATCCATCGTCATTCCAACCGTGGATTTCGGGTGGTATGGCCTTTTCTTGATAATTGTACGTTGCCATACCTCCTGAAATCCTCGGTAAAAATGACGATGTGTCGGAAAACTCGCGCTATATGCTTGCCTTTTTTTTGTTTTGGTTTCATTAACGTCGTATTAGAAGCAGCACGAAGGCTATTGGTGACGGACACCCCTCCCTTTTAAAATTTGAGGTGGATTATTAATGTGTATTAACAGATAGAGTGGGAGGTTAAATCATTACAATACATGTACAATAATAAAACAAAAGGTACTTGAGATTCCAGATTGAATTAATGACAATTAAAAAAAAAAAATACATGAAAATTGAAGTTATAGTTCTTAGTAACTGAATTAACTTTCATAATCTTTCATAGCATTAATTTTTTAAAAACATTCCCTTAAGTACAGAGAAGGGTTTTTAAGACATGTTGATGTTTGTTTTTTGCCATTTTGTGCTCTCAAGGTCATATCTTATTTAGGTAGGTATCAAAATCACCATTCTAAGACACGGTAGGGATGTTTTTCTTTCACATGGTGTTTACTTCTTTGGTAAACACGGGTGAAGCGCCCCTGAAATACCATAGCGAACCTTCTCTATTTTCGACTCTCCGGGTTGTCAATCAATTTTTATCTTTTTCTCAAAGGTCTAGATCACAATTACTCCTTGATTGCTGCAGCTTACCCACATTTTATATATACTAGCTGATACCCGCCCGCTACTCTGGACAATCGATAATATAATATTTTGGAACCTATACGTAAGATATCAAGAAAAATTTCAATTTTTAAAACGTTAATGATAATCGAAATTTAAAATTTTAACAAATTGATTGTCTGTAATAATGGTTGTCCTCGACTTTCAAATATATGAGAAAAATAAAAAAAATTAGTAAAAAGTCACCATATATATATATATAATATAGATAAAATTCATTCCACCGTATACATGTTACACCTAGTATTGCCAAAGATGCAACCTTTTTTCAGAAGATTCATCATGTGCTTAGCTTACAAATGAAAAACTCTCGCAATGGCATCGTGTCTGTCATAAGATTTTTGTGCTTGCCTCAAGACATCTTTGATTTCTGACCATTTAGGATTGCAAGTGACTACTATCCTTAAAAAAAAGTTGTGCAAGTCCGGACGTCCAAAATGTCTTACGTATGTCATAGCCTCTTCAGTTCGTTCATGCATGTAGCGAAGTCATCCAGTAAACGAGGATTGTCTTGCGTGTGTGCTACTCCGTAAGAAGTCACCATTTTAGTATTTTAGAAAATCCCTCAAAGTTTTCGAGCTAAACTACATTTTCACCAACCGTGGGATTCCAAACTTATTTATTTCTATCGCTAAATTTGTACGTTTATTAATTTCAACATGCACGAAATTTCACATAAAGATCCGCTTCGCCAAAATCTTGCCAATCCTCCATCAGAGCTTCAATATTAAATTATTTGGTATTTTTCCATTTCGCACGCGCAAATCTCTCCAAGTAAACTTAATTGGTGACATTACACAATATACATAGAATATATATATATATTCCGTTTGGCGTCGGTCGTATCATTTTCGGCGATAAAATCGCACAAATTTACATAATCGATGGATAAGAGTAAGTAAACGGATGAAAATTACATTTTGGATAAGACTTCCGTAAAATCCAATCTTAGTGAGCGTCTACATCGCAAAATGAGTAACTATGCTAAATTTCAAGTCAATAGTCTTAGAGATCTCGTGATGAGTTAGTCAGTGGTATTTCGCATATATATATATATATATATATATCTCTATATATATATATATCTCTATATATCTCTCTCTCTCTCTCTCTCTCTCTCTCTCTATATATATATATATATATATATATATATATATATATATATAAGCACAAACATCCAATACCCCAAAGGTTGTTGGGCGACAGTTCGTTGAAACCTTTGGCGTTTAATCTCGGGTCCGTAAACTTACCCCTCCGAACTTGTGTGTATATATATATATATATTCTTACCTACTTACATAATAAAAATGTCATTTATTTCTCTCTCTCTTTATATGTCCCCGTGGTGTATTCCAATTCTACTGTATTAATATGTGCCAATTCTACTGTATTAATATGCCCCGCCTTCCAATTTCTACTGTATTAATATGTGTCTCAACAGTGCAGCCTTTCGAACTGTAAGACCTTTTTCTTACTATTTTTGTAAAGCTTCTTTCTTGGCCTATATAATCGCTAAGCCTTGTGTTATAATGCATCAAGAATCATGCGTAATTTTGATAGTTAAGGAACATTTTGAAATCAACCGCTTATTGTAAGGTTCCTGTCAACTGCGTACACGAAAACATGTATAGTATATTTAGTTTAGTTTAGTTTTTATTAACGTCGCACTAGAAGCAACACGAGGACTATTGGCGACGGACCTCTTAATTTTGAACCACGGTCAAGTGAGGAGGACGACACCTGAGCTGGCACCCCCCTCTCCTAATATCCACACCACGCCAACGGGGGACTTTGGGCCCCGAACAGATTTAACGTGCATCAGCCCCGGCTACACGGTGGGTCTTTGGCGGCCAAGGATCGAACCCGCGACTGAACGAAAACCGCCGGTCGCTAGTCCACGACCTTGAACACTAGGCTGCCACGGCCCATGTATAGTATATATTACACCTCCAAGAAGATTATATATGGATGTGAAGAAGCATGTGTTTGAAGGAAAATTTGGGCAAAGAAAAAAAAAAAAAAAAAAAAAATGCAATGTCGTGTTTGTACAGTGATAAACTTTGTTGTGAAACGTGTTACGAATGTAAATTCTACACAGTATACCTTTTCACAGGAATACATGTTTCACACGGTAACATACATTTTAAAATAATCTAGTAGAATTTGTTAATTATAAATTTTTAACTTTCTAAGTGATAGTGTTGAAAATAAATTGCGAGTAACTAATGCAAAAAAACTGCAGTTTCTTTGTGAGTGTCATTAACAACTATTTTTTCACTCGATTTATTTTCTTTTCTTCCCTTTCTTTCCTTTTTTGTTGAAAATTCCGATGGATTATGACCTTACTTTCAAAAAAGCACTTTATGTGATATAATACACGTTTACATCAATTTGAAAACATGTTTTAAAAAGTTACGCCTATCCTATATTTTAAGAAATGTAAGTACGATTTTTTGTGTGGAGAAAATGTAGTATATATATATATATATATATATATATATATATATATATATATATATATATATATATATATATATATATATATA
>BMAW01006710.1:35143-45906 GCA_019974015.1 Nephila pilipes
CTTATTAAGATGTTTGTACTGTGATAAAATAAAGATGCAATAATAATTCTGTAAATTTGAGTAGGATAAAGCTTTGATATCCTATTTTTCTGCTCTTTGATCAAGAGATTCCTTCAAGAAAATGGCAAACTCAAAGGGTTCTCCAAAGTGTAAAAGGTTTAAAACCCTTCCCTAAAGAAATGGAGGTGAGTGATTCAGAGTTAAAAAAAGAAATGCGTTTTGCCATAAAATTGTGCTACCATTTGGGCAAAACAGCTCCAGAAACAGTTAAGTTAATGAAAGAAGCTTACAAATACAAAAGTTTTGGTGAGTCTATGACTTTCAGATGGCACGGTGATTTAAAAAAGGACGTTTGTCTGCATAACAAACTTCTAAGCTAAGCCTACCAGAAAGTGTTGCGAATGATCGAAATTTTAACACTGTGTAGACAATATTGCAAGAAAATTGGCAAATGTAATGTGAGAAGATAGTGGCATCAACTAACATTTCGAAAACGTCGATATCTTGCATTCTACGCAACAATTTACAGATTCTCCATTTTTTTTACAGATGGGTCCCTCATCACTCATTACTATAGAACAAATGCGAAGAATTCACCAATGTTGTGAGTGGAAACATACGAGCATGCTTCAAAATGATCCAGATTTTCTAAAAACTGTAATAATAGGTGATGAAACTTAATTGCATCCTTCTAATCCCCTTACCAAATTTGCAACAAGTGTATGGAAACACCCTGATTCTCCGTCTTCGAAAAAAAAAATCCGAAAAATGAAATCTGCTGGAAAGGCCATGATGATTATTCTCTTTGATCATAATGTTGTAATTTATCAGTATGCTGTGTTTCCAAAAACTACTGTGAATTACGAATATTATGATTCAGTTGTGAAAATTTTGCGATTAATGAAATTCTCCTCTCATAACATTTGTGACAAATCGAGAAAGTGTCAAGAACTGGCAAGGAATTGGACATTACATCACGAATGCTTGATCGCCTGCATGTCGCTATTCCTGTTCAGTAATACCTTACTACATGCAATATTAAAATCATGCCACATCCCGCTTACAGTCCAGATCTCGCCCCATGCGATTTCTGGTTGTTTTCGACGTTGTAGGAGAAGCTCCGTGGCAGAAATTTTATTATAATCAGACATGTATATATATATATATATACACGATTTTTTTTTCGAGTATCTGATATCCATCTTAAACTTTTTGTTCGTTTGAAGATTATTCGACCTTTCTAATCACATATTTGAATCATCATTTCTTTGAGATTTTGTAAGTTATTTTTATATTTTAATTTGTTGATAATTTTTAGAGTTATAGATTTTATTTTTGCAATTTTTATGATTGAACTCTTTTGTACGCTGGATTTCCCAATCCAGCCTACCAAGTCACAAAGGGGGAAGGTTGATACCATGAAACTAGTTTAACCCTGCTTATTCAGTCCTCAACCCAAAATTGCTTTTTGACTTGCTGGGTTCCATATTTTCATTTATTTTTTTAATTTTCTTTCAGATTTCTTTCTGGATTTTTGTCTTTTTAAATATTTTAAATTATTCTTTCATAAATTTTCAGTATATATATATATATATATATATGTTTTTGTGTAGATAGGAAAATTAACTTTACAGACAGAAGTTAATTTCCTGTAACTGGAATTATCAGAAAACCTATTTGTTTACATGTTTAAATCAAAGACTTTGTTTATTCAGATGATGAAAATGATTAAACTTATGAAATTTGTCACCCATGAAATTCGACGTTCTAAATCATTAAAAAAAATTAAATTTTGTCGTAATTTATAGATATTAAGTTCATTTAAATAAATATCTATACACAGATGGGAATAATGGGAAATTAATGAAGTTTTTATTCACAGAGAAAAAAAAATTCAAATGAAATGATATTTAACAATGGTATAAGTTGATTCACAGAGAATCAATTTCTTTAGCTCGAATAGGCATCTTATTGCCCATCAAAAACAGTTCTTAAACAATGTCTTAGATGTCTCCTGACCAAGTTGTTTGGAAGACCATTTCGTTGTCTTCGATATTCAAGTATTCTCTTTAGTACAAAATCAGACCAGTTTTTGATGTACTATAAAGAGCAGTTTTCAATCAGACATCTTATTGTCTTTGGCCCAGTTATGGGCCATCCAGTTGATACTGGTCTTCCAACTGTTTTTCAGGGCCTCATCGAACTTATTGCGGAAGTGCTTGAGGGCTTCCTGTTCGGACATGTCCAACACCAATGTCTCGCGCAAGTAATCTAAGTCCTTTTCGCTGTTCAATTCCGGAATGCCTGTGGACAACATCATGGCAAAGAGGGAGATAACTAACGGTCCTCGGCGTCTCAGGATCATGAAAGCCTGTTCGCAACACTGTTGAAACCTGCAAAAAACACAAAGCTCTAAAGCTCAAATTATGCTACAATCACATCCATGACATATTTATTCTTGGAAAAAAATTTATGTTCGGAAGGGAAGGGTTAATTACGAGGATGGTAAAAATAATCCATTCGTTTTTTTTATATCACAGATGGCTTTGCTAAGGCGTTAGTGTTGCCATTGTATGTTGTTGAATAGTACCAAACATATTAGAAATTGATTTATAGACAAGTCTTGGTTTGGTAGCCATTTACTTCCGAATCAAAATTTGATGGAAGTGGCGAGTTGTCAGTATGGATGAGAGTTGGATTCATCATCGTATATCCGGATTGGATGTCGGAGTTGCTTCAGGTTAATCTTCACTAAAGGAAACCAAGGTGGTTGGAAAAGCTATGACGACGATATTTTAGGATGTACAATAAAGATATTCTGATCTATGCATCCCTCAATATGAATAAATATATCTATGGTGAGTTGTCTCGTTCACATACCTAGAACGAGTATTTTTTGAACAACTCTCGCATTATCGAACAATACCTGTGCAAAGTTTGAAATCAGCTTATAAAGAGATACGAGAAAGACTATCTCTTAAATATATTCGTGGATTGTAAGAATTTTGATGAGCTCTAAAAATAGATTTATATGATTCGTTATTAAATTAATCGTAATATATGAATTCTTATAAGTTACATATTGTCCGAATGCTCATGGCATCACATTTTAATAGTTATGTATATAATGGATGCAACTGCATCCATGTCAAGTATTGAACTTCTAATTTATTCAATGTGACTTCTTTCAAGGAAATTTTTAAATACACAAAAATTAAATTAAAATACTCAATTAACCAGTTAAGATTTCCGTTTAACGGCCATTTTGGCTTCGGGAATGTAATGTTAATCTTTTGGAATTTATACCACCGTCCTTAAATCGTCACTATTTATCTATTTGAATGCAAAAAAGTGCATCCAAAAGAACAAAAAACTAATGAAGGTTTCTGTGAAATTACATTTTCTCCACGATTTTTGAATATATTTTAGAATAATTTTTAAAGAATAGATCACTCACAAACGAATCATTAAAATAGGGGTAAAAATATTTTTAAAAATAGGAGAGATGCACTTTTTTGCATTCAAAAAGTATAGATATGAGGACAGTTTAGTAGAAACTCCATAGGATTATCATTATGTTCACGAAATCAAAATGGCCGGTAGACAGGAGCCTTAAAGAGAAAAAGAATGAAATTTAACGCATACCAAATTGAAAGCCCAATTTAATGTGGCTTATAATTTTTACTGTTACAGCATTCATGTAAATTTGCATGACAATTAAATTGAATACCATGTAATTACCTGCGATTGATTGACTGTTCATTCACGTAACACTTAAAAGCAACACGAGGGCTAAATTCACGTTCGAGAACGTGTTAAGTAAAAGATACCAGTGCATCTAAAGACACAAAAATGACTCCAAATGGATGAATACAAGAGTAATTATATGTATTCGAAAGGAGATGATTTATCTCTAGCAGAGGAAAAAATGAATGTACGAAATATTGCTTATTGCGGAATTTAACAAAAAAATGTACTTGTAATGAAACTAGCGCAGAAAGAATTTAATAATACATTAGATGATCTGATTAAGACGCTCGGAATGAGAATTGATTAAATGATTTATCAATATAGTACTAGGACTAACACAAGGTCTATTGATGACGGACCTCACATTAAGTGACAAAGGCGACATAGGAGTCGGTATCCTTCTTTCCACACATCCAAGTTACTCCAGCAGGATGACTTTGATAACCAGACAGATGTAACAATCCAATAATGCGACGGTGTTCATCAGTAAGAGAGATCCCGACCCTCTACCTGTCAGTTATGACGTCATTACTTCTTACCAATCAGGACACTGAGAGTTCCTTTTTTCTTCTTATAAGCAGCCGCGATATTCAAGTGGTAATAGTCACGAATTCAAGGCTTTTGTTTCAATTGAAAACAACAGCCAAGTTCGAAAGTAACGTATTCAAGTTCTGATTCAACTAAAGACTTGTTGAGTAGAATAGCTGCTTGTTCGTTTGTCTAAAGGAACTCAATGTGCTCAAGTTGTTTTGAGAGTTGAGTGCTAGTTCAGGAGTCATCCTCGTCACTGGACCGAGAATCAAAATTACGAGGTCTATCGCCAACAGCACTCGTGTTGTTTTTAAGTGTGACATTAACCAAACAATCACCCCCCCCCCCCCTTATAAGACGAAGTGGCCAATTCTTACGACATATATGGATTTGGAGAATCAAAATTTACCTGGAGAACTCTTGCGACCTTTGCGTTTGTCCTTTTGTGATGATATAGACAAAGTCATGCGTTAAGACGAACGGCACCCTCTCCCGCTTGAAACCAAATTTCTCTTTGAATTTCCCCAGGATATGGCCAAAATCCACGTGGAACAGCTGAAATAAAATTGAAATGAAGCATAATATATGCCAAACATATCTAGAGAGGGTTCGACATATAAATGAATTTTATCTTGCAAATATAGATAATCGAATTTGCTTACTTGTCCGTTGGTCTTGACCATGATGTTGTCACTGTGTCTGTCGGCCACTCCAAGGACGTAAGTAGCGACGCAATACCCAGCGCACGACAACGTGAACTCTTCTGCCGCTCGACTCAGACTGAAAGATGTGAAAGTAGGGATTAAACGTAAATCCCTCGCAGTTTTATCACAGTATATATATATATATATATATATAGCTTTGTTTCTGCACTTGAAGATTTCATAATGTACGTATTCTAATAAAAAAAAAATTTTAATTTCCAAGGAATGTTAAACTTAAGGCTCCCGTCTACCGGCCATTTTGATTTCGTCAGCTTAGTGTTCATCCTATGGAGTTTCAACTTTCGTTCTCAAATCTTTATTATTTGATCTATTTGAATGCGATAAACTGCATCTGAAAGAGCTCAATGTGGAATTACTTTTACATCTCAATGAAGGCTTTTGTGGAATTACTTTTTTCCTCCGATTTTTAAAATTATTTTAAAATATTTTTCTTAAAAATCGGAAAACTCACAAACGAATCCTTAAAATAAGGATAAAATATTTTTAAAATCGGAGGGAAAAAGTAATTCCGCAGAAGTATTCATTTTTTCTTGCTCTTTCAGATGCAGTTTATAGCATTTAAATAGATTAAATAGTAAACATTTGAGAACGAAAGTTGAAATTCCATCGGATTAACATTACGTCCACGAAATCAAAATATCCGTTAGGCGGGAGCATTAAGAGAATTTCGAGATAATCGACTTTGAAAGTAATTTACAAGATGTGGCTAAAAATAACCGGACTGATCCATATACAGACAAACAATACACATGTCAAGATCAAACGCGCATAGCCGAATCTCGTGTTATCTCCTTTTTCCAATCCTGCGGGACCTCCGTTCGCATTGGACCTTGCATCTGTAGTTCGTCGGAAAGTTTTTAAAGATTAACGCGTTAATATGGTGATTTCTTCTCCAAATCCGGAAAATTCACCTCAAAAACGTATTCTTTATAAAAAGTGTACGATCATGAATGTTAATAAGGTTTTTGAGTGGTTTAAACGGATCAAAGAGGGACGAGAAGAGATTGAAGATGATCCACGTCAAGGACCACGTCAACGAAGCACAAAAATATTGAAAAGAAGTCGGTTTTTGATTCGAAAAAACCGTTAGTTGAGCATTCTCGTAGTTGTTGAATCGATAAGAATCTGTTTGGCGGATTTTGTGCGAAAAGTTAAAAATAACTCATTGATTCTCATCAGGGAAACGCCCCAGCCCATGTCTGTTAAGACGTTTAAGGGCAAGCATGATTTACCTATTTTGGAATATCCACTTTATTCAATCAACTTTACCTCGTGAGACTTTTTCCTATTCAAGTGAAATCAGCACTGAAAAGAACTAAGACAGTTCAAGCTGTAAAATAAAAAGCGATGGGGAGAATGTGAACATGCATTCTGAAAAGGAATTCTAACACTGTTTTGTCTTAAGGAAAATTCGCATGGTTAAGTGTACAGATCGTGGATGTGAGTATATTGAAGGGGTTATCGTTAAAATTGTAAATAATAAGTAGTAAAAATTTTCATGGCATTAATCCGGTTTCTTTTTAGACATTTGTATATTCGACTCTAATGAACGATATTGAATTTTGATATGTAGACTGTAAAACATGTTTGTTAAGTAACAAATGTATCCATGAACAATGATAACATTTAAGCAATTAAATTAATCTCATAACTTCTATTTAATGTACATGTAAAAGAGTACAAAACGTCCCCTAGCGTTGTATTCATAGACTCAAACGAGATTTGTGGAGTTGTGAATATTAGAGTCTACGGAGAGAATTTATTCTTAATGTGTATCGAGAATCAAACGAATAAAACAACATTTAAGCCAGTTTGGAATGTACAGTGGTTTATCTTCCTTACAATTTATAGAACATATATTTTGAGCATATCGTACATATTATAGTAAAAATATCACTATAATTAAATTAATGTTTAATTATATTAATATAATCTTTTTAGTAGAATATTTAAATTTTTGTGCGAATACTTTCAGAGATGTTATAATCAAGTTTACCTATCATCTTTCAAGTGAAGCACTTCTAACCTGGTGTTTAATTTATGCTTATGACGTACAAGCTATATATCAGGTCAATTTTGTCGGGTTTTTTTTGGCATATTTTATTTTAAAAACTCTTTAAAAAATTCTTAAACTCCAGAAAATGCCTTTTTAGCCAATTTTTAGTGTTTAATTATTTTATTTTGTGGGTCATGTAAACAACGATCACATGTAAACAATCAGTTCGGTTCATGGTACCTCTTGCATTCTGGAAAAGATGCCGATTAAAACGCAGTCTGAGAAAGAACAAGCGACATTTTTGCGGCCCATGAACTTTGAGCTCAAGACTTGATCTTACAGAAGCCGCATCCACTGAGAACTGAAAATACACCGACACTGGATGTATCATACTTGCAGATGTTATATCCTTTCTCCAATCGGCTCTACCAGAGACCAACAGATGAAGTAATAATTTCAACTATCCTTTCAGCAGAAAATATTGATTCCCAAATTCATTCCACTTGAAAATTCTGAGATAAAGGGAGAGAGTGAATGAGCTGTTATGATGCGTCAAATCTGGTTATGCAGCGACAAAATTCTGAGGTAGAAGAAACCAGATGAGACCTCCCGAACGTTCACGAGAATGGACGTGTCTGTGAACACTGAGCTATACATAATGCAACAAAGTAATAATCTTTTATTTATACTACTAATATGAATTCAAAATAAATTGTTGTAAATAACAATGCGGTATCCGTATATTCAATGCAACTTACCATACAAGAAAATGTAATCATTATCAAAATTATAATTCAAATTTCTTCATGGCAATGACTCGAGGTCGAAAATTTA
Source organism: Nephila pilipes (assembly GCA_019974015.1). Classification (NCBI taxonomy): domain Eukaryota; kingdom Metazoa; phylum Arthropoda; class Arachnida; order Araneae; family Nephilidae; genus Nephila; species Nephila pilipes. Next base: position 42,980 of record BMAW01006710.1, read on the forward strand.
GATGAATTATTACATATATTGAGGGGAATTGATGAATTATAAATTAAATCACTGGATTTGTTAACTTATGTGCTTGTTTTAAGCAATTTAAAGCATTTTAGACATTTTTTTAAATTTCTTTAGGATATTTTATAATTCAATTTCATCAAGTTCTCAACGTATTCGTATCGTAACATTAGCCTAGAAATAACACGCTTCATCTATATTGTAAAAAGTTTTCGTAAAGTATTACTGAATAAAACATAAAATTTTCTACATGTAATATTTTTACTGGTTTACTTTACTTATCACTTCATAATAATAATTATAAACCAAAATTTAAAAAAAAAATTGTTTTGAATGATTCTTTGTTTACAATATAGCAAAGTTTAAAAGTTAATTTTGTTTACAATATAATTTTATTCATGCAACAAACATTGACAAATAATGTGTATATAAACATTCATATCTTAGGTTTTTTTTAATATCACATGAGTTTCAAATACAGTAAGATTTCCTTAGTCTGGCACGTTCGAGACCACGGTCACGGAAGATTAATGATTTTGCCGGATTATTGAGCGTTAATAATATTTTTTGACGATTACATCAAAAATAAATCATTCTACACAACAATTTAAACGTTTAAAATATGTATTAAACGTGTTTACTCGGATTTTGAACCTGTATAGATGATATAAATATCTGACAAAATATTTCGTCACTCTGGCAACTACAAAATTAAAACCAAACACTAATTGGATTGAATATTCTTATACTGATAAAAAAAAATCACTCAGCACAGTAGAAAAATTAATACAATACAATGATAGTTAAGACTTGTGTCGAGCTATTCTAATAATATGCTTACGCTTATTTGTTTTGTAGCAATTAAAGAACACTTGCTGGATTTCGAGAACATTTTATTGTACAGTATACTGTACGGACACAGTTGTAATACTACTTAAACGTGACATGTTATTAGCTGGAAAGCAATAAGCATTGTACTGAAATGAAAATTGAAAGTTATAAATACTGAGTGAAAATACGATTAGCGCTGTATCGTGACCCGAAAGTTAATGTCATCAATCTCCCTAATCCATACGAAAAAGTATAAAAGCTAAAGGCTCGATCGGTGCCGAATTATAAAATGCCGGATCTCTCCCACTCTCTCCCACACTTTCACAGCTTATTGTAATTATCATTATTACAATACTTTACTCAATATATATATAATTTTTCAATTAAAAAATTAAAAAGCAAATAAATATAAAATAATTCCTTGAAAGAATTAACTAAAGAAAGGAATGTAACTAACCTCACATCGTCCGGGTTGTGATCTTTCAACCACGATAGGATAGATCCTTTCTTGAATGCCGACGTGGCTGTGAAACCCTTTTCTTTCTGGATGTTGGCGATAGTGTCCGCATCGGGAACTACCTCAATCAAACCGACACGGTGACCAGTGGCCATGCAACGATATGGAATCATCCTGTTCGAATAGAAAATTATTAGAATATGTTATTTCTTCATCTTCATATCCAATTGTGAGACAAAAGCAAGAATAAATCATTATTCTTCCACTTAAAAACAGAAATTTATTCAACTTTCTACTTATTTTTAAGACTTTCAATTAGTTTTGAAAATATAGAAAGAGGGAAAGAACAAACAAAACAAGTAAGCTTTTTCAAAGTCAATTCCTACTTAGGTCAACAAAGAAAAATTTGATTTTAATTACTTTTTATTAAATAATTACATTTAATATAAATATGTAAATACATATGACAGAATCACAATATTAAGTGGCAATTTTTTTTCTCCCATATAAAACTAAAATTAATTTATCCGGTAAATTAAATAATTGGAATGCAGTTTAGCCCAACCACCCTTGGGGACAGGAATTATTTGGTGGTATTTCGCCAAATGTGGTTACCCTGGTCCACTTCAGGTACGTAACGTTCAGCCTAAAAAAATCTCCAAGTTTGGCAATTTTTAAAATCGCGCCAAACGTGGTTGGGCTAAATTGCATTTTCACCAATTAAATTTAATTAAGTGAATTAATATTTGAAAAAATTATATTAACATCAAGTGTCATCCACTACAAGTTTTGAAAAAATGTATTTGAACTTGAGTGGATGAATAAAAAGTATTTTATTAACGATTGAAAATTTGAACAAAATATATATATATAGAGAGAGAGAGAATGTGTGAGCTAACAGTAGGAATTTAAATAAAAAATGTCACGTCAGTTAGGAATTTACCTTCGCTACAATCAAATATTAAAATATTACGTACCTGAGGTCCAATCCTTCGTCTTTCCATAACCTGTCCATAATACGAATCATCTGAAGCGTCAGCATATCTTGACGGAGATCTGAATGAGAAATGTGGGAATTTTTTGAGGGAACTCAGCTATCACTCTTACTTAGACGAAATGGTAATACAATCCAACCCTGTTGACACTCGGCATCAATATAAATTGAGCGGTAATAGTTCAAATATCGATATGAATTTTCTGCGTTCTGAATATTTACATTAAGTTACAGAATAACTGGTTAATTCTAGGAAAAAATTTATGGCTATGTGTGCTAGTTTTACAATATGCAAATCAATTGTCTGTTACAAAAAGTTACAGAAAAATAGTTAAATAAAAGAATACTTAAATTATTTAAAGAAAACAGAATCTATTGTTTTATAAGAAAATCCCCTATGGATAATTGTTTTTTACTGCCTTTTTGTTTCTTCTTATTCTTTTGTGTGGAAGATCCTATTTGTTGTGCACTACTCCGAGATCCTTGTTGCTCAAGTTTTGATCAATACAAAATGGTTGAATGTATAGATAATATCAATGACAGCGAGATGTTAAAAAAATCTCTTCCAAGAAAAGAAAAGAAAGGGAACATTTTTACTTTACTACAAACTACGATATATATATATAGACTCTTACAAAA
>BMAW01006710.1:46006-71575 GCA_019974015.1 Nephila pilipes
AAAAAAAAAAAAAAAAAAAAAAACGACGCACCGAGAAGGAGTTGCCCAATGGTAATGAAATTTCGTATGCAAAGGCATTTGGACCAAAAATTAAAATTGTTAAAATTTTGTGTCCATTGAATAAATAGTGGGAGCTACAGCGTATCGGAACTGCGCACTCAGCAGGTGCGTATAAGAGAAGATTCTCAATCTGATGGTCACATTTTCGGTTGTATTGAGATTTAGGATACCTTCCAACGACTGGAAAAATGCCTCGCCGATGGATTCGAGCTCATTACTAGCAAATGTTAGAATTTGAAAGAGGTCGTATCATTGGATTGAACGAGGAAGGTTGGGTAATTCGGAGAATCGCTCGTTATATGGGTCGAAGCGATGCGGCGAATAGAAAATGATAGCAAGAATGGGTTCACAATGGCAGATTTCAGCGTCATGATGGTAGCGATCGACCTAGGGCCACAGCAGATCGGGAGAACAGAGGGATTGTCAAATCAGCTGCCTCAACGCCTCATTCATCGTTATCAACCATCAGACGTGCGACCCACACATGAGTGTCCACCATGACCATTCACAGATAGAATGAAATCTACGCTCCTACTGACCGCTACGACACTACCACTCACCCTGCACACTGTGTCCAGCCAAATTACAATGGTGCTTGGTTCGATCAGGTTTGAATGATACTGACTGGGGACGTTTCTTGTTTAGCGATGAATCCGCTTCCAACTGTGTCCTGACAATCATCGAAGACGTGTCAGGAGACGCCCAGGGCCGCTTGACGATCCTGCTTTCACTACTGCACGCCTTACAGGCCCTCAATCAGGAATTACAGTCTGGGGTGCCATTTCCTTTGATAGCCGGACATTTGGTCGTCATTAGAGGAACTCTTACAGCACAGCGGTACGTCGACGACCTTCTGAGACCTGTTTTGCTACCGTTCCCTTGCAGTCCCTTATTTTTCAGCAATACAATGCCAGACGGCACGTGTTGCTATGAACTGTCTTACAACTTGTCAAACCCTTCCTTGGCCAGCCAGATGTTTCTCCAATCGAGCATGTCTGGGAAGGCGACTGCATCTAACAGGGAATGTCGATGACCTAGCCCGACAATTGGAGCAAATTTGGCAAGAAATACTGCAGGAGACCATCAGGGAGCATTTTATCACTCTATGCCACGTCATGCGGCGACTTGCATGTAGGCTAGAGGTGGGTCAACACCGTATTAAGCTCGTTACTTTGTAACTATGTAATTCTGAAATAAATCCCTCAGTCTTTCTGAAATTTCAATCGTTTTCTATTCTGTATATAATTTTCCTATCCGCCGATTTTTGTCTCCATCGGACAATCCTTCTTAGTGCGTCGTTTTTTTTGTTGTAGAGTATATATATATATATAAGAGAAAGCATAAAAAACGTATTAATGTCTACCCAGAAAAGGCGGTCGTAGTGTCATCCGAACAAAAGATTTATCTGCATTTCATAAAAAGAAAAAACAGAATTATGGCGCTATAATATCTAGGAGTAATATCAGAAGCTATCACTTATCGAGAGATCCATAGTAAAATAGCATGTAAAGCAGGCTCGTGTTACTTAACCACATGTTAACAGAGTCCGGCTGTAGTTTTAAACATAGCAGAATTAATATACATCATATCAATTTATTCGAACCAAAGTATTGTTAATAGGACAATTTTTAAGCGAAACAATGCATTAATTCTTTTTTTGTACACCTTTAAATATATAACCATGGCAAAAAATTATAAAATTTTTAAAAAAATTATTGATCTTGGAGAATATATATTTCCTAAGTCGAATTCATTCTAATAGGATGCTTAAAAAATGGACTAGGAAATGCTTAGACTTGCATTTTAAACAATACTCTTTCAGAATTGAACTAAATACTATTTTGAAAAACATTTAATTTTAGACATATCTATAAACTATCTTAATGTATTTGGTGGATATTCTGTCTTCTGTTTACTTTCGTAAATTTTTAGCTCATTTATTACGAATATAAATTAAAATATATCGGTATTGTTTTAATTCGTCTATATTTTCATTATAATATCTTGGAAAAGCAGCAGGTTATCTTAAATATCTTTTTAAGTTATTATGTAACTGCAGAAGAAAAACACCGCTCAATTTCAAACACTTTAGCATATTTCAGCATTACAGCATGATTTGTAGACTATGCAAAAAGGAAGAGTGATAACATACCATCTCCGTTTTTAAAGATGAGAAAAACGTCCTTTCCATAGGTGTCAGTGTTCTCAAAAGCCAGCCATATTGGTCTCATTTTGGAATCTAGAACTTTACATTTTTCTATTCTGAATAAAGTAAAAAAAAAAAAATAAAAAAAATTAAAAAAAAAATAAAAAAAAAAAAAATATAAAAAAAAAAAAAAAAAAAAAAGATTGTATCAATGTTCATTTGTTTAAATTGAATAAAGAAAGATGAATGAAATGAAAATTGTTTCGGAGCCGAAGCAGTACACACCCGGATGTCAACATTGTTTTTTAGTAATGAGGCGTTGTCAAATTTCATGTACGCCGGGCCATATTAGGCCTAAATGTCGAATATATAAAGTTGGTGAAAAAAAACAGTTTGACATCTGAGCATATACTGTACCTTCACTATTTTCTTTGAATTATAGAATTTTTTTTTTTTTTTTTACCTGATCTTCCCAAATTTGAACCGAGGATCTAAAGGATTTTGCAGGCCGTAGAATTTTGGTTGATGGAGTTTCTTTCCGAACAGTTCTTGAATGTAGCATTTCAGTTTTTCCCTGCCATCCTAAGAGAAGTAAAATTCGAATGAATTCAGAATAGTATATTATTATTGTTTTTCGCTGCTTTCTTATTATTCAAGCTAACACGAAAAATTGACGACTATTTGGAGACTTAGTGAAATGGTATAAATCACTGGTTCGGGTATTTTTATGATTAATAAGCATAATAAATTGATAAATAACAACAATAAAACAGCGTTTTGTAAGAAATATGAAATGTTTAGAGAATAAAAAGCGATGTGGTCGTTATTTATACTTTAAAACATTCTTCTTCATATCGATTTCAGACCCGTATTTCTCGACCATGTTTTAAGCAGTATTTTTACAAGGCAGTAATTTTATAGCAGTTTTACAAGGAAATTCTGTGGTTGAGGAAGTAAGATAGTATTATCTAAAAGACGATATTTCTGAAAACTTCAAAGCTTTCTTTCTCATTATTCCGTACATTTAATAGAAAATTTAATTTGCAGTTTGTGAAACGGGGAAAACCACTCTTATGTGGGGCGAGAAAAAAAAATAATTTTAGCGGAATGGTAGTAAAAACAAAGTGTGCATCATTGTGATAAATGCTTACGAGATTGAGATTTTGTTACGCATATTCTAGGGAAATCCCTCCAAAACATGCCAATGCCTCAGAACGCTTTCACATTTTTTTTCTCTATGGGTGCAAATAACGGGTAAAGATACCTTTTCCAGCAATCTATCAACAAAAAAAAATCCATCTCTGTTTTGAATTTGAGTAAGCAAAATTGTCGCATTAACAATTCAGATTATTGATTTTTATGCAGGTTATGAATATTACAAAAATTTAAAGAATCAATTCCTTTTTTTTTCGGTTACTAATAAAATGAGCCATTGAAAGAGTGTCAGACCTTTTTGACATTGACCTTCTTGAGCGCCTGAGTGCTTGCGGTCTTAATTTGGTTGAGGGCTTCCACCTGCTTCTCAAGGGCCTCCAGGTGGGTGGGAACACTACGACAATAAGCCTCCAAGATGAGTCCGAATTTGACACATACTTCCGGAAACTGAATCTCCGATCTGAATGAAAAATTTCCAACAGCTATTGAAATCTCAGCACCAGATTTTTATTTAACATTTTAAAATGCAGTATTACAAATAAAAATGGATGCGATATTCTGCATGTTAATATAATAATATTTTTTATACATATCGTGAAGTGCTAGTGATGAACAATATGAAAATTATTAAATTGAGCGCAAACATATGACAGATTTTTTTTTTTATGTTGTACTGCCTAAAAAATGACAAGGGAAAACGAATCAAAAATAAGACGAAATCTAACAGTGGCTTTAAGGTTAGTATAGTGTATTAATATCACAATTAGAATCAACACGATGGTTACTGGCGGTGGACCTCGAAATTTTGAATCTCGATTAAGTGACGGGAATGACATCTAGGACTTCCACACCACATAAACGGGATGATTTAAGACATCAACAGTTTTAACATGCATCAGCCCCGCTACACAGCGAGTCTTTTCATAATTTCAGACGCGTGTATTTCAAAACACGCAACAAAACCTCCCTACTATATACTAACTGCAAAAAACAAAGGCTTTTTTTAATTGAATTTCTCAAAAAATGTTAGTTACAGTTAGATAGAAGAGTCAAACTACATTCTCATCCATTAAGAATAAAATTACAAGCTTAGATAATATCAGAGTATTAGCCTTTGTTGTAATTTGGGTGTTAATCAAACAACATAAATTTTTTGAATATTTAAGATTAAATTTTATAAAAAAAACACAATGAAAATTTTACTTAGCAACATTTAAATTTGTTGAACATTTCACTTTTTATAGTTAAGATAGGTGCTTGTGAACTAAAAATTAAATTCTCAGGTTCATATAGTTTTGATAGACCATTTTAAAGTGCTCCACTTAAATCTTATTTGTTGAAAAGCTTTGCTTTCAAAAATTTACCTTCACTTTGTTTAAAGTATAACTTAAATTTGGAGTGAAAGTTGAGAGTTTAATAGTGAGAGAGTAAAAAAAAAAACTGTAACGGTGTGCAAGACACATTGATTGGTTTTATTAACGTCGCACTTTCTGCTACACGAGGGCTATAGGCTACGGACCTTGTAATTTTGAGCCTCGGTCAAGTGACGAGGATGACATCTAAACTAGCCTTCTCTCTCCTAACTTCCCCACGGCGCCAACAAGAGAACTTTGAGCCACAACAGATTTAGCATGCATCAGCCCCAGCTACACTGCGGGTATTTAGTGGCATCAAGGCTCGAACACATGACTCCACAAAAACTGCCGGCAGTGAGTCCGTGACCATTAGGCTACTGCCGCCACGAATACGAGATGCAAGAAAAAATGGAAAAATTGGTTTACAAGAAGATTCGAAAATAAAGAAGGATCTCTAGGGTATCCTGGAGGTGCGTCACCCCTGTTTACCAAGGACAGTAAATACCTCAGAACGAAAAACACTTCTAGGGTTTCTACGGATCATGATAACTTGAATTAGGTAAGCCCGGAGGGGCTAATGAAATAACAAAAAGGCACCTGAAAAGGAGGAATAGAAAAAATATCTTTCATTTAAGGGGACTGAATCCTAAACATCACCCTGAGCAATATGTTTAAGGAATAAATATGGTTAGTTTAAGTAGAAAAAGTGATTTACCTGAGGAGCCAGAAAAGCCTGTGTCCCGTGTGTCTGTTTTCCAAGGCCCGCTCCAGCAAAAATTTGACCAGACTGTTCTGCAGGTAAGTCTCGTGCTTAAGGGCTTGAACCAGCTGCAACAAGTAGAGAGATAGTTCATCGTCGCTGATGGATCTGAGACAGTGGACGGCAAAGCTGCGAACCATTGGATCAGGGTGGGCATAATCAAGCAGTTCTAAGGTCTTGTAAGGTGTCATAACCGTCCACAGTTGAAGTAACTTTGTCATCTGCGAGCAAAATTAGTTACACATATATATATTTCATTTAGAATGCAAAATTATCACATGAATATAATAATCGAATTTGAATTTGAAATTCGAATTTCAATTTGAATTGATTTTTTCCAATGAGGCCCACATCACTAATCGGAAAGCGAGGAATAGAACTTTACAATCAGTTAGAATACGGAAAGTACTGGAGTGATTTGGAGTCGTGAAATTGCTACAAGGTGTCAGCAGTTGCTTGATTCTCGTGTATGCATTTATTTTCCTGTCATGTTATGTTTGTGATGTGCAGTAAAACTTGTCTCCTATAATCTCATATGTTTATTTTGTCAGTGGATAAGTTTCTACAACATATTGTATTATGAAGTTTAGAAAGATAGCTAGTGAGTGAGTATGGGGTTTTAAGGTGAGAAGAGCCGCCCAGAAAGTAAGAGTATCGAAACTGATATTCAAAGGTAATTTTTTGTACAAAGCTCATTTCATTTCATTCAAGATCAAAATATTAGAAATAGAAGGGCTCTTCTTTGGTTCAGGTTTTGTAGCACCGAATTGAAATGAGTGTCTCGATTCTGAATCCTGCCAGCTACGTGTTGATGAGCGTAATCCAGTTTCTTCCTCACTGCTCCAAATTTTTTATAACTAAATAAAGATGTTTACCGTGACTTGAGCAGTATTAATATACATAAGTGGTATCGTTAGGGTAAAGTTGGCAGAAAAATTCACAACATTGTTTCAACACAAAAAATTGCGGTATTAATCTTTTGGGACTGCAAAGAGATTCATATCATTGAATTACTTTCCCAGGGGAAAATAACTAATGCCAGCGGTATTGAGAAATCCTAAAAAAGTTTCGATTCAAAGTTTCGATTACAAAGGAAGTGGAAAGTGAACGAAAAGAATGTATTTGTCGCATGACAATGCATATCCCCACACAGCCAATGTCGCAAATCAACTGTAGGACTCATTTAGTTGGGATTCTTCAACCACCTCTCTTACAGCCCCCACCAGTGCCTTCATCTTTTCATCTTTATGAAGTCGTTTATGGATGGGAAATGATTTTCGACCATCGATGAAGGCCAAAATAGGAGGCGGTAGATTCTTTTGATAAAGGTATAAGAAAGCTAATCTCTCGATTAACGAAGTGCATTGTACTGGAAGACGACAGCATCGAAAAATAGTGTTAGATGTACGTATATGAATCGGTAAATTCTACAAAAAATATATTACCTTTGATATTTTTAAGAAACTAAGAAGTCTTAATTTCTGGACAACTCGCGTAAATCCAGGCAATTCTGCTCGAGACGGATTGGAATAAATAGAAAACCTTCGAAGACATTGTTTTAATTTTAGGCAGGAACATTTACATAAATATGCGTCTATAACGACTGAAGATCAATGGATTAAAGATTTAAGCATTCAAAGATAAGATCACTTCAGACCTTGAAAAATTTATTTAAGTAAGTTCAGCTAATAAGACTTTCTCAATAAATTATTGACAACGAATCATATAAATGTAAATAACTAGTATGATACCTGAGAAAATACTTCTTTTTTTTTAAAAAAAAAATGCAATGTCACCTAATGATTTTAAATAAACGAAAAGTCTTGATAAAAGTTAAAAAATACTTAAAATCTTTTGTCCAATGTAGCAGAAAATCCACAATTCGACCCCATAAATGACTTTCGAATATCGTATTGAAATTCGATATTTCCCTTCGTAACCGTTATTCAGTTAGCAAGAATAAATTTGCAATTTAAAGAAAGAAACTAAAAAGTGACAAATATTACCTGTGCAACTTCAGCTCTGTCGTTCCACTTGAGGCACCTGAGCAGTTTTGGAAGGGAGTTTGGCAGCTGCTCGCAACAGTGCTTTCTCAGAAACCACATTAGCTCCTTTTCTTGCTCATGCAGCTGGTACAGGCTATCCTTCTCGCAGATCTGCTGCAGTTGCTGTAAATGAGATTTGCTGGCTTGAGGCTGAAATGAAAATAATCCCATAATAAATACATGAGCTACCATTACAAATTTTTAATATATATATATAATATGATAATTGCAATTAAATCATATATAATAGCTATGAGTTCTGAAGTACAAAAATTTGGAACAATTTTTTTGAAATGCGATAATATATCTCTCCATTTACACTTGTAATTATTCTTTCATAAACAAAGTGCAAATTTAACATTTATTAGCCGTTTTAAATAAAAGCCTGTTTTATATATTCTGATGCATATGTATACAATTTTTAATGAAGTATAAAAGTTTTAGCTAGATGTGCTTTAAAAAACAGTAAATTTTAATGCTTTTGAGAGGAAAAAAACGCACTTTCAGATGTAACTATAATTTGCTTTTGTGATTTGGAGTTACTCTTATTCGTGATAATTCTCGGCATATAAATCTATTACTGTTTGTTGCTGTTAGTGTTGATAGCTTAAGAATTACGTCGTAATTTATTTCGCATAATGTATCATGTTGATAACTGGCCTCAACACAGTTATCAAGTGTTGAGCCTTGATAACTGTGACTAATTTAAAAGTAAAAAACATAGATGTATCTTAGGATTACGGAGCTAACAGTACAAATTATTTTGAGCATTTACATGAATTGATCGTAAAATGATAATGATGGAATTTTTCTCTGAAAATGAATACTTTTGAAATCAAGTTTGATTTTATATATCCAGTTTAAGAAGTATATAATATAAAATTAGGAAAAAAACAATTTTAAATCTATAATTATCTATATGTTCTTTATTTTTGAATCTAAGAGAGCTGACTTTTACTTTTCCAATGAAATTTAATCATTGATTGTTTCGCAAAGTGATAAAACAACGTCATATAATTAACGAATTTAGAGTGGCCGCGGTAGCTTAGTGATCAAGATAACTGACGTGCGGCCCGTGGTTGTTGTCGAGTCGTGAGTTAAGCCGTGATGCCACTAAAGCCCTGCCGTGTAAAGCGTTAATGCATGTTAAATCTGTCCCAAGTTCCCCCCCAAACGCATTGTGTGGAAGTTTGGAGACAGAAGTGCCAACTCAGGTGTCGTCCTAATCATTTGACCGAAGTTCAAAATCACGAAGTCCTTTGCCAATAGTCATCGGGTTGATTCTCAGTGCGACATAAATAAACAATCACAATCATGACGAATTTAAAATTTAGCGAATCACGCATTGGATGCACTATGTACCGTAATATTCCACCACGAACCACATTATTTAATTTTAGTACAACTTTATTGTCCTTTTTGATTTCTGCACTTTTAAAGCACTGCAGATTAGTAATAAAGGGACAAATTCTCTCTTATGCAAGAGAAAGATTTTCGCATTACCTTAAGGCTCTCGTCTACCAGCCATTTTGATTTTGTTAATGTAATGTTAATTCTGTGGAACTTCTACTTTCTTCTTCAAATCTAAACTGTTTTGTCTATTTATTGCAAAAAAGTGCACCCGAATGAGCAAAAAACAATGAGGGTTTTAGCGGAATTACACCCCCTCCCCTCCTCGGCTTTCAAAAATATTTTTACGTCTATTTTAATTATTCTTTTGCCGGTTTTCCGGTCTTTAAAATATTCTTACAGATCGGGAAGAAAATGTAATCCTGCCCAAACCTTCATTATGTTTTGCTCGTTCGGATATATTTATTATATTCAAACAAATAAAATTGTCTAAGTTTGATTGGAGGAAGTAGAAATTCCATAAGATTAGCATCACTTTCCCGAAATCAAAATGACCTTAAGGCGATAACGCCATGTGAGTCCTCTTGGGATATAAATTGAAGAATTCAGAATAAATTCAAACATTGCAGATGAAACACTTTTGTTAATATCGATATATCTTGTTTGTTTTTAATACATCAATATTCAATATTATTTGACTGTCAGTTATTACAAGAACTTCATCGGCTCTATGCACAAAAACTACATAAATATCGTGTGTTCGACTATTATGTAAATTAATTTCCGAAACGAAACTAATACATTTTCTTTAAAACGCTGATTAAAACTTCGGAATTCCAAAAATGTGAAAAATTTGGACCTTTAAGTGCATTTAATCGAGGTTTATTTTATAACTTTATAAAGACAAATTGTTGTGATTTATTGTATTTTTAAAGATAAATTATTGTGATCCCTAAATATTATGAAAGCTCAACATAGTAGGATTTTCAAAATAAAAAATTAATAATCCTTTGCCCTCAACAGTAAATAACGTTTCTTTCATAGGAATTTAAACGAAGTTTTTAAATTAAAAAAACTGTAGTAATTTAACTCATAACTAGATTCTGATGAAAACCGAATTTAAATTATTTCTAAAAAGGAAATTATTCTTACGTCTGCACAGCTTGAAAATGAACCATTCTTGTCAGGGACTTCCCTGTTGGCAAATTCTAGGATCTGTGGGTAAAAAATAGAAAAGCGAAAAAAAAAAAAATATTATTTTAATTCATTACAAAGGACCATTTTAATTCTCTACATAAATATCATCTATCATTTTAATTTAGTGAAAATTAATTCTTAAATCCAAATTTTTATTTAGCTACTTATGGAAAAATTTTCTGAAACAGACAAAGTACTTACTTCTTCGAGACTAGGATAAATTAATTGTGCGGTGGGGTGGTATTTGCCAAACGATACCGTGAGGGCTGAATCTCTGGCAGGGTTAGGAGAAAGCCATCCGAGGGGTCGAAGCATGCAGCTTGAGTATTCGTCTCCTTCCTGAGGGTAGGGCCATGTGGAAAGGGTGAGAGGTACGGATTTCAGGGCTCCTTTGTAGTCGAACAGCATGGTGTTCACCCAGGCGATGGGGCAAGCATATTTATCCTATGGAATAGATGTAAACCTCAAACAAATATAAAGAGGGAAAGTTACTATGGTTATGATAATAAATTAGTATAAAAAACAGAAAAGGTTTTTGTAGTTTGTTTGGTATGATTAAATTCCATATTGTCAATATAACAATTAACGATCCATCTGATTAGTACTACAAATTATAATGTTTCTCCGTAAGTAAAAATTAATTCAAAAATTAGGCCTAGAGCTTGATTTTTCACAATGCTCTCAAAATAAAAAAAAGTTTCATATTCCCAGAGTAAATCCTTAAGACCATCAATCAGGTGGGAGCCATACTTAATTGCCAAACCAAGGATAAACTTTTTTCGAGTGCCCCCACAGCCAAATAAACAGCGTTTTTTTTCGGTTTGTGTTAACAAGTGTGTGTGATTCTTACCAACACTTATCGTGCTAAAAACACGAGAAAAAAGAAGAATCGATCAAATAATGATTCTCGCAGGAATGGCTGTATAGATCCAAACTCTTGAAACTACAATAAACAAAAAATTTAAAAACCATTTGGGCTTGGAAATAAGTGACAACATTGGAAAATAGACTGCAAAGAAATCAGCGCGAAAACATTGTGAAGTCTCGGCTGCTAGAAATCGTTATTTGGGTGATAAAGTAACGAATAGTTGTGCTGCTAATGCTCTACAAATAGTCTACATAAGCAGAAAATGATCAAATGTGGAAAGCTCTGCTGCTCAATATGAGACAATAAGGCCAATGATCTTACAGGAGATGAAATGTTAAGAAATTCAGTTCGGAATTCGGGGTTTGGAGCTTTATGATGTTCTAAAACAAGACGATATAGATGTATTAGTATAACTGCTTTTGACAATGAATTGTGACGTAATCCTATTAACTGTCTTGTCTGTAATCTTAAATGTTCCTCTAATATTAAAATCTAAATTTCAACTTAAGTTCAAGTACAGACAAAGTAATTAAAGTTGCCAATTAAATTCCCAAAATAGAGCTCATCAATCCTCTGGTAAGGGGGATGCTCTTAACCAATATCAAGTCTTTCTACGAGTACTAACTATTTTTATAACATATCAAAGAATACGGTTACCCGAATATGGTGCAAGCACATTCTTCGAATATTCAATCAGACTGCATTGGATCCTAATCTCAACAAATCAACCAGACAAACAGGACCTCTGCGCACATCATACTATCATCTTTCTTATTATTGCAACCTCATTATCTTTCAATATGTTCCATTTTATTGGGAAGAAGTTGGAAACTTAGAGTCAGAAAGAAACCGAAGATATTCGTTAAATGAAGTTTTGCGAATAGCCCATGTTACATATTATGTCAATAAATGTGATTCTCGAACATAAATAATTGTTAATTGTCGTTAATAAAAAAAAAAGACATCTCTTGAAAATAAGCTTTAGTGCATCCTTTGCAGATAAATTAATGTATGACCGGGTCCTTTTTTTTTTTTTAAAAAAAGAATTATCTTCATAAAACAAGGTTCTCTATCATGTTCAGTGAGGTTTTGAAAGATCTTCAGGAAAAGAAAATCTCATTCAGTCATCGCTCTTAGTGTACAATTATCCATTTTCACTAGATATCTATGATGTAGTATTTGCTTAGAAGTAAAACCAATAATTCTTTCGATACCGATCTTCATTAGTATCAAAACAATTTTAGATAAGTATCGTAGATGGCAGTCAAAATAATTGTTTACTTACGGATCAAATAAAGTTCATCTTCTCTATCCACGGAATTCAAATTCGTAAAGATAAATAGCAGCAAATTGTACATGTTTCGCAAGTACAGAATTTGTTTAAGAACTGGTTTCATTTAAAGGGGAATATAAACATAACGAAAGAAAAAAATTTAAAAAAATATTACGCAGTTTTAACTTTTTATTTTTGGCGATAAATTTTTTAACACAATTCTGAATTTAACATTTCCTTCATTTATAATTTACCCTACGTTATTTTAGCATCATATTTCTTTATGGGATAACTGAAGAAAACGAAAAAGTTGTCCAGGAAAAACATTCTTAAAAGCTCAATGTCAAATGAATAAAAAAAAACTGTTTTATTGTTGAATATTTTAAAGCTTTTTTCTTGGTCTTTGGTTTCTGCTATCTATATTTGGATAAAGGAAAAGAAAGACCAGTGATAGTAACTACAGATAATCATGTCAGTTAACGCAATTTAAACTGTTTAACTTTTGAAATCCTTTTTCCCCAGCTTCGGAAGGTAAAAAAAAATCTTTAATTCCTTTTCGAAAGTGCATTGGGAAATTGAATGAGAGAGTTTTGTAAAAAATATTATTATCAATCTCTCGGGATTTGAAATTAACATTTCATATCAAGGAATATACATGTCTCGTTTTTAAAATTAGTAACTAGTAAAAGCAGTAGTATTGTTATACATTTAATCACACAATATGATTGGCAATTATTAATAATAATTATTCACGAAACATACCTGGCATTTCCTGAACCTGCTATTTTTCTGCGTATTACTAGATTCGTAAACGCAGAGGCAGAGCTTAGCCATACGGGGCAAGTTATACACTTCCAGGTCAAAACGAATTGTTTCTTCCCATTCGCATTGCCCCTCTTCCAGCACACATTCCGAAGTGTGATACACCCGGCTGCATAAGCTTTCGTCTGCATAATACAGACCACACTGTACTGCCACCTGAGGAGTAAAAAATGTGTTTTAGGTACGTCTATTTAAGTAGTACACTTGTGAGGATATCCTATTACCCGTCTCTTTAAGTATAGTCATAAGGTCTAAATTTCAATTGAAATTCAAGCGCAGACTGATTAATTAAAAATATTTTGTTATATCCAAAATATCTTTATTTACTCCTAAAATAAAAGGGATTCTCTCTACAGCTTATTTTCCATCTCTGTGAATGCTAACAGGTTCTATAATCTATCAAAGAATGCTTTGGATTTGGTTTGGTTTTATTAACTTCGCACTAGAAGCAACTCATCAGAGAATGCTCTTCCCGGAATAAAGAGCGAGTATCTCTCGCAATTGCTCCGACAGTGTTAAGTTCTAATCTCACAAAATCACACACCAGAATACTTCACGAACATCGCTCTAACCTTCTTATTATCGTGATCTTAATTCTTTTGTCTCATATCTTTTCATCTCTCCCTCCCTTTCTCTTCCTCACTACACTTCAATTTATATATAGACTTAGTTTTTCGTACTTGGAAGTTGAGTTGTTTTAATGAAGTATCATCCAGGAAATGTCCATAAGGACAGTTGAAGGAAAGTATATGTCTCATGTCGCTACACGCTGAATCTTTCATCTTAAAAACGATTTCTGTATTCGTGCTTTGATTTCACAGTAAAGCTATCCAAACAGAATTGAGTGATAAAAGAATTTCACTGATTGAAGGATATATCCCCAACTTTTAAACAACTAATTACTGATGTAGATTAATACAAAAGTGAGCTATGGAGCCGCGTATGCTGACTCTTCCACTCACCTAGTTAGCATATTACATTCTCCTAATTTTCCCAATGTTACCAAATTAGGACTTTGAGAGTCCGTTAAATGTAATGTGCCGAAGCTAATCCCATCTAGTTTATTTGAATAGCATCTAGTTTCGGGATTGGACTCCTTCCGGTATACATCTAACCACTATATTCTACCAATTAAGTTATTGATCTCAAGAGCTAATATCTGAACTGACCCAGAAACGGAGACATTTTACGCTTAAGGGAATTTCGCTCGCGAATGATATTTTAAGAGTGTTCTCACCTAATGTCATGAAGTACAACCTAAGCTGAGAACACATATTTAGGTTGGAAAAAGGCCTCAGAATTAATAAAATGAATGCGTATGATTATAACACGAATATCCATTTATCATTTTGCGTCCTTAAAAGTTTGAATTACATGGTTATTCAAAATGAATCATTCGATTTCAAAATGCTATATTTTCATAAATAAACAACACCGAGGAATAAGTAATACATGAAAGCAAAGAGAAAACATTGAAGTTTTTTTACAAGTGTTCGATATAACTTCCTTTAGTTTCGTGTAAAATGTCAATTCTATGTGTAAATTCCTGCCAAACATGTTGTTAAGTGTTGGTGTAATTGATTGCATAGCAGCAGAAATACGTCGTTTCAATTCACATAATAATGTGGGTAATTGTGGTGTATACACTTTACTTTTTACGAAGGAAGAAATCGCATGAGGTCTTATTGTAAGACTTAGGAGGTCTGCTGTGTAACATCATCTGGTCCACTATGGCCGATCCAATTGTGAGGTATCTCTGTGAAAGTTTCTTCAACAGCTTTCATGAAGAAACTTCATGAACATGAGGACCATCTATTTTTCCACAATATAAAACTTTCATATTTTTTCTTTGTATTCATGATCATTTATTTTTGAAAAAGGATGATTCATTTTGAATAACCTTGTATTTCAATCAAATCAAATAGTTTTAACTCGAGTAGCTGTTATTAATTTCTGAATTGAAGCAGTCAAGAAAATTCAAGCAGTTAATCAGTACAAACCAAGAAAAGTCCTACATCCAAGCAATCAAATTATAACATTAAAAAAAAATCATATATTTTTACTTGTCTCTTTAAATCATTGAAAATAATTCCAAACTAACAAAAGAAGAAAAAATAGAATCTCCTATATTTAAAACGGAACGCATCCCAAACATTTTAAACGTTCCAACATGCAAATTAATAAAACAAAATTAATTAAAGGAATCTAAAATTAGACAAATAACACTAAACAAACAACCGAGGTTTACTTAAATCATCTATAACCTTTACATTACATCACATAGGGTTCGAGATTATTGATTTATAATTTATTAATATCACACTTAAAAGCTATTGGCAACGAACCTCGCAATTGCGAATCATTGTCAAGTGAGAAGGATGGCCTCTGAGCTGGAACTTCCCTCCGACTAACAGAAGATTTAACTTACATCAGAGAGTTTAATTTTTTAAAGAAAGCATGTACAAGAAGCTAAGAAAAGTTTTAATTATAACCTTGAAAAAAAAATCATAAATACTTAGATAAATTTATTCTTCATAGTAAATGATCCTTATGTGTACAATGTTGCAAATTATAGATATTAATGTTGATTTATTTGGTTTCAGCAAATTGTAGATTGAAATAATCCACAACATTGAAAAGTTTCAGAGATAACAGAGAGTTAATGTATATTAATTTATCTTGTGGCTTCTTTACATTGTCACCATGCAGTTACACATTTCTCCCAACAGTTTTTAAGGCCGTTAGTATAGAACTCAGCAGATTGAACTTCATCTTCTCCATAATGCGTATTACTTCTATCTATGGCTTCCTGAAACCAAACAAATCGATATCAATAGCTATAGTTTACAGCAAGGGTAGTCAACTTTTTTTTATACCTATCGCCCAATTTATCTCTGTTAGTAGTAACATTTTCTATCCATCCACCGATTTCGCAGTAATTGTGATTTATAAAGTGCGAAAGTAACTTTTCTTTAAAAAAATTAATAAAGTACAGTTACAGCAAGTTAAAATATTTTATAATAGTTTCTTACCAAGTACTTTATGTCGCTTTTTGGTTAAGATTCGCTGAATAAATCTTTATTAAACAATTTGCTTTAATTAAATATTTTTATTTATAGTTTGCATACATAGAAATTTAATTAGTTAAATGAATTATTAATGGGATCTCTGAGGCTGAGGATGGGAAACTAAATATTTATCTTGTTCAATTTTTGAAAGGAACAAACGAAGGCATCCCCTTTCGGAAATATTTAGGTGTTTTTTTTTATTTGGTTATGATATGATTAACAGTATTAAATTCTGGGAAAGGAATCAATACACTGAATACCATTTTCCACTTATTTGGATTTGAAACTAGCATTTTTTTTTTTTTTTACTGTGCTATAGATTTTTCTATTCACCATCGTCGAATTATTATCTTCATCATATCTAATTTCTAACAGTTCTTCTTGGCAAGTTGTATCAGCCTCTTCAATATTTGCGGTAAATTTATTTTCCATCCAGTCATATACCTTCAATTTCAAAATATCTCCAAATCGTTTTTTCCATGTCCAATTTGAATTCGCTTAAAAGTGGCAGCTGAGTGTGCCATTATTCTCTGGAGTTACATAATCTTTTTAAAAAGATAGTTGAAGAAACTGATGAAACTCTCTTTAATAAATTATGGTAAAGTAATTCAAGTTTTTCAATAAATAACATCACAATATTTTGGCAACATGTAATAGTTTCATTAGTTCCTTGAAGTTGAAAATTAATATCGTTAAATGCTTAGAGGCAAAGTTTTTAAGATTTGATGCTTTTTTTTACTGTTGAGATGAATTCTTTTACAGAGGATACAGTTTCAGTTTCTCCAACATTATAGCTTTTACCACATTTTGGCAATTAATTGTGCAATGGGATAAATGGCAATTAATCCATCTTTGTTATATGTTATATCTTAAATGTGTGATTTAACGATAGCTGAAAGATTTTGAAAAAAAAATTATACATTTCCTGAAGATGTTTAATGTTCTTGTCCTTGCCGCTTGGGCTCCTTAAAGAAAGATGCTCTCACAATCGACTTGGCTTCATTGCCTCATTGGATAATATTTTATGGCACAATAAACACATTAGATGATGCTTATTCACAACAGATTCTATGAAACCCATCTTTATATACTCTGGCGAATAGCCGCGTGCGTATCTCTTGTTTTGAGACATGGGCCTACAATATTTTGCTTGAAGCAGTAAGCGCCTGCTTGCTCTCAGAAATCTTATTAAGTACTGACTTAAGTTTCGATTACGTAACGAATTAGCTTCACTTACGTAACGTAAACAAAACTTATATGCCTGAAGTTTGTTGCGTGTTCACTACTTTTGAAAAGCTGCGCGCTTTTCCGATCCGGTCTCCAGGCGTTGGTCAGACTGGATCAAGAGTTCCGGTCGCTGTACAGCACAATCTACGCTGGACGTGGATGGTCAATCAAGGCGCTGGCTATCACGATCCCGCGAGGCTTTCGTATGATCATAATATTGAAAGATATTAGGATTCAACAAAAGCCGTTGAGAGTCAGGATCGGGAAATAATAATCGCAGCTCCTCGTACTTTTAAATTATGAATGTGTTGACAGAGTAACAAATGCTGGGTGACTCTAGGTTGAGGATTGGTGGACGTTGCAAGTGTCTGGTAGAGCGAGAGTAAGTCGAGACGAGACTAAGTTAGTGAGTATCCGTGTTTGTGCATTTTATAAAATGTTATAATGCGGTGTTGACCAATGTGGCATCACTTCTTTGCGATCGGGGCGAATCAGCGAGATATCGGCTTGTTCAAGTGGATTCCTAGAATGTCACCCTATTACCCAAAGCTTGTGAAATTGAGACAAAATTATAAGTTAATTGGTGTCTTAATTGTCCATCAATTTTTATGTCATACAATGAAGCGTCGAACAATGGAGTTCTTTGTCTACGAGGCAATAAAACAACGAACTGTTAGTTTTTGGGTGGCAATAGCGGTCATAAACTGCCCATGGATTCGGCGTCGGGTAAGGACCACTGATCAGGTGCCTGACCGCTCGCGGACTCTTGCCAGGTGGTCGTGAAAGAGGGCGGGTAAGTTCCTTATACAAATATCCTGTAACAGAGTCTGACCTCTTCCTCGATTTTTGCTGGTCAACAGTTTGTCGATTAGTATGTAATCACAGCGCCGTCTGATTGCTCCGCTACTTCCCACCAAAAAAGCTGAAACGTCTACAAGTGGGAGGTCGGGTTGACTACCACTGATTTACAACATTATATGCAAAAGTGAGTGATTCATCATCGAACAAGAACCAAATTTGTCTAGGCCGCTCAAAATTTGTACATAAGGATCAATTGATATGCAGAACAAATTTCATCCAGGTATCCCGGTTATTTCTTATGAATAATTAAAACCTCAAGATATATTTTTTTATTTCAGGAATAAAAAATTTCAATTGAATCAAAAATAGTTGTTACAACAACCATTCGTAGACTTGAGACTCACCTTGGTCTTGCTATCGTGGTTGAGCTTATGGACGGAATGAATAGTGATGGTGAAAGGTTCCTCAACAGTCCACGTGGAAAGGTTGTTGTGCTTCTTCCTTTTGAGCGTCGAGGAGGACTCGCTGGCAGAAGAACGGGTCCTTTGAAGTTCTTCGGATTTACTCTTTTCCAGGGGGCGTTCCACTAAAATGAATAATAATTAAATATTCTTTTCCGATTTATTTGAAGAATTTCGACAGTTGTATTCCACAATAAATATAAAATATATAAGTATTTAATTTGTACGATTGGTAAAGGAATCCACATGATAAAAAACACGAACGAAATATTTTGTATTACTCTATAAATAATATTAATCATTTTCATTTGGTATTGTACTAAACATGCAGTGCTACAACAAATCAGGTTAAAATTTCCATCTATGGAATATCTTGAAATCTCATGAATGTTATGTTATTCTTATATATTTTCTACTTTCCTTCTCAAATGTAGACTACTATGTTTATTAAATGCAAGAAAGTGTATTCGAAAGTCTCTGAAGAATTAAAAGTTTACTCCGATTTTTAAAAATAATTTTGAAGATCTGAAAATGCATAAATGAATGATTAGAATAGACATAATTTTTTAAAAATCGGTGAAAAAATGTAATTCTACAATGTAATTCATTATTTTTTACTCTTTCATATGTACTAATTGCATTTAAATAAACTAAATAGTCTAGACCTGAGGAGGAAAATAGAAGTTCTATTGGATTAGCAATCCGAGTTCCGTCTTAAAATAATAGCTCCATATTTTGCCGATTTGGTATCTTACGACTTTTCCCCCCCCCAAAATAAAATCTGCCCTAAAAAGGAGCCCATTTTGAGTCTATAGAGACTGTTAGGCAGAAATCATCACAGCTATGAAAACAGCAAGTGAACATCGCACAACAAGCGGAAAACAAGAATGGGTCCATGAGTGGGTGCCAATGGAAAATGTGCTGGAGGAGACAATATATTTCTCATAAATTATAAATAAATATCCTTTTTTGAAACAGTTCTATTATTTTATAGATGTCGCTCTTTGAAACAACACTAGAGCTGTTCGCAACGGACCTTGTAATTTTGAACCTTGGTCAAGTGACGAGGACGAATCTAAGCTCGCTCTTTACTCTCCAAACTTTCACGTAACACCCCCGCAAGGATTTGGAATCTCAACATATTTAATGGGCATCAACCCCATTACAGGGTGGGTCTTTAATGGCATCGAGACTCAAACCGACGATTGACGGAAAAAATTGTTCGATACTATGACCACTTGGCAATAGAGGCTAAAGGAACATCGCTTTCTTTCTAGCGACGAGGTGAAAACTACCATGTATTACTGGAATTCTCCAACGGGATTACCTACTAATCACGTAGTGATGCAAGTGAGTAGAAAGATATGGAGACTATGTCAAAAACTGAAAGATGTATCACATAAAGTAAAATATAACTTTTAGGGACAACGAGAACTGAATATCGGGTAACTAATGAAAAATTTATGGCTATGGAGGCTTTACTTTTCAATCGAGCCTCATATATATCCAGTTATAATTTAAACAATAGTCCTCACGTCAAAATATTTACATGCATTAGATTAGTTCGATTATATTTGAATACAAAAAGGACCACGACTTCGTAAAATTAATCGATATATTGTTATGATTAATATTAATTGATGTCTCACAAATGTTTTTTTTTTTAATTGGGGAATTACCGATTGTTATCTTCTATCACTGATTTGCAGATTGACAGATATTTAAAGGCATTTTCACTTACAAAATCAATTATCTTTTAAACACTTACCTATTGATTAGATTAAAATCTCAGAAAGTACTTGCGAAGCGAAAGAAAAAGAAACACTTTTCTTTATAAGTGATAGTTAATATCACTTATAAAGAAAAGTGTTTCTTTTTCTAGATTTTATAGAGCTTATTGTTGCTACGATATCTGCACGAGCGTACGGCTTAAGACAGTACAAAAGCCTCGCGATTGCACAAAGCCTCGCGATCCAATTATTTTTTATAATTAAGATGTTATACTCTTAGTGCAAAAAGCTCTCTTTAAGGTTTTCCGTTTGGGATCAAGACTATGCCGGATTCGCGTGTTTTTTTTTTTTTTTTAGATAATTGAAAATCAATATAATTTTAACCGGAATGCTAAAGATAAATCATTCTTGATAAAAGTGTCAATGATTAAACACGTATTTAAAGTGTTTATGCCCATTCTGAACCTACGCAATTGATATAAATATCCAACGAAGTATTTCGTCATTCTTGCAACTACAAAACTAAAATCAAACATTATTCATTAATTTAATTGAATATTCTTGTATTGATAAAAAAACAGAAGAAAAATTAATACAATACAATTATAGCTAAAAAAATTGTGATACGCTACTCTAATCACATGCTTTCTACAAACGCGATGTATAACTCGTTAGAAATAGGATACAGTTACAATGCACACTGAGTGATCTCGTGGTTAAAGTCAATAAACACCCTGAATCCACACGAAAAGATCCAAAAGCGAAAGACTCATTCCGCGCACGAATTATAGAATGTCTAAACTATCAAATGCCAAATTAAAGATAGGTTAATATAATAGGTAATTAGTGCAATTATTTTGTTTAAGAAAATATTCGAAATTTATTATGAGCATGAGACACACGTCTTTTCATATAATTCTGTTTTTTATTCAATTCAATTTCAAATTTTGAAACAGATACGAAACGATCTTCTTAAAAGTTACAGATTAATAATGCAACTGTAATTTAATATTGGTAGCGGAGACGACATTGATTACATTCATAAATTTTATCACTGAGTAATAGCTTCATAAATATGATGTATATAAATACTAATTTCTACAGTATGAATTTAAAAATTATTTATCGGTATTGAAGTATCTAATTTAAAAGTCACATCGTATTCATTATATGAATTGTACTATATTTTTTTTAGTTACGGTTTTAAAACGTACGTTGATGCTACCAATACCATAGGATTTGCAGAAAGATCTTTGATCTTTCTCAAGTAATTATAAATAAAATAATTATAAATTATTTTATATTTGTATCAATAAATTCTTCCATAGAAATATTATCCATTGAGTTAGAATTAGCTAAAAAAATAAATTATGAATATATTACTGAGTTAGTTATTAAATATTTAAAATATATATACTTATAAATTTGGCATAATTATTTTCCCATCTTTTATTTCATTTTCAGTTAATACTAATAGTATAGTTTATAAATATCATTTTTATTGTAAATTTTATTTAACTATTAAATATAAGAACATCCTGCAGTGGGTTTAGGGGAGGTTGGATTCGAGCTAAATATTTTAAGGTCCTCTTGTTGGCGGTGCAAGGATGCGGAGAATTGAAGTTGGGGTTTATGGGGCAAGAGCTAATTCTGGCTATGTTGTGCCAAACAGTGCGTTTCTGATCTAGAAATTAGAAAAAGGTAAAAATTGATTGACAAGAAGGGTCGAAAATTGAGAAAGATCTCTAGAGTAACCTGAACACATGTCATTCATATTTACCAAAGACAACAATTCCTATGGGAAGGAAAAAGATCACTAGGATACGTTGGAGTCATGAAGCCCATACTTACCAAGGAAGGTAACCTTAGAGGCATTGATGTGGAGAATGGATACTATCTCAAGTGTCAACCTTGTCATCTAATTGTAGTTCAAAACTACTTGTTGTATTAACTGAGTTTAGGGAGATGTGATTAGGAGCAATCAAGCAGCAAGTAAATGGTCAATAAATGCAAAGATCAGAACATAGTAATTTAAATCAGAATTATTCATAATTTGCAAGCATTAGAGCAGTTTGTCCGATGCAGTCCTTAGAATGAATTTCTTCCCCCGAAAAGTCTTTCAAAGACTTGTATGGTATATAAGAATCAGGTCTTATTTTTCTTGTGTTTTTCAAATTTTATCCATAATAACGCACATAAGGAACCATTCATTAAATTACTTTGTTATTATATTAAGAAACAAACACAATAATATAGTGAACCATATTCATAAAATAATATTTCAAAGAAAGAAACTGAACTTACATTGTATTTTTTCAGATGATATTAAAATTAATTCTGGAGTTTTATCACAAGATAGACACTCACGAATGTACTGTAAATGAATAAAGAAATATTTATAAAAAACAAACTTCTGAAAAAAAATTAAGAAAATCAATTTTTTATCCTTATTAATTTAATATACAAGCATACATGGATAAAAAAATTTGAAGAAGAAAATTAAAAAAATGAAATTAAGGAAGAATAATATAATCTTCATATGTTCATCAGAAAAGGTTGTTTAGAAATTAACATCAGCAAAATAAATGTGTCTTGTAATCTCAAAGGATGTTCAGAAATTGATCTAAATTTTAAGACTGGTGTATATGACAGTGCAATCAAGAACAATGTTTTAAATATTCAGTACTTATAACAGAAATTCCACTTTAAGAAATATCAAACATGTTTTTAGTCTTTATTCAAAATTTAATAATAGTGTTATATATAGCTTAAAATTCTCTCTCTCTCTCTCTCTCATAACTTCTAATTCCCACTAAAACAAATTAATTGATGATTTTATAATTGTAAGAAAATGCATCTCTTTCCCTATGATTGATCATTAGCATTTAAATCAAAAAAATTTCTGGCTAAAAACATCCTTCTCTCTTTTTACTCTTGTTAAAAATTCATCATGTATACCTTTATTATTTTCTTTCTTCCTCTTCAAGATCATTACTTGGTTAGTAATTTTTAAAAATAAATTATAGAAAACTTTGTTTTGCGTCTTTTAAAATGATGATGTTATTCAAATTATTAAATCAAAATTTTGTAATTATTTTTTTAAAAAATATACCTTTTATAATAGTTATATTGACAGAATGCAAAGAAAATTAATTCGTTATCTTTGAATAATTTGACGTTTTGACACGAAAAATTTCACACGGATTGTTAAGATTAGGAAAAAGAAACACTTAAAATTCATTCACAGTAAAACATTCCATCAATTAATTATTTAAGTACATTAATTATATTGAAAGAGTTCAAAGACATGCTTTATTTGCATCCCAGTTAAGTGTAATGAATTTCTTAAGACGATACTAATCTCATAAATAAGAAAATTTAAATTTTAAGTTAATTGTTATGTTTATATTAAATGAAAAAATCTAGAAGCAAATGCAGTTAAACATGAAGTTAGGTACAATTTATAATGGGTTTTCTTCTACCCACATGTGCTCAGTTGAGCTGAAATTTTCTATACATGATTTTTTGAATGACAATACGATAATGTAACTTTAATTAATAAAAATTAATTGATTAAAACTAATTATTTAAAGAATTAAATTTTACTCATAATTCCAATTGCTTACAACGTGAAACAGTTGAATAAAAAAACCAGCAAATTAAGTTATCCCCTCGTAAAATTTTAAGGTATAAAAAAATAATGTTATGCAAAGTGTGAAGTTTCAAAGGAAACCCATGTATAAAAAAAACTCCTTATATACCGGTGTTATTAAATAAAAGATTTTCATAAAATATGATTAGTCACTATGTACGTGGGCAATTTTTTTTTTGAATATACAAGTTTTGATTGCCACCATGAATTTATGCCACCATAGTCACAACCTTTTTATTTATAGTGCCTGAAAGCTACATATGTCCTCTATGCATCATTTTTCTTTGTTCTCAGGTGTCGTTGGTGTGCTGAGAACTGAAGATGTTGAAGCAGCGAGACGTCATTGCACCCAGTCTTGCACCTTGCGAATTTAATATCTTCCCAAAAATGAAAGTGCTCTCTTTGGGGCATCACTTTTATTCTGATGACAAGGTGAACGCTGCTATTAAAAACCTGGTACCAATAATCACCCCCAGAATTCTTCTATGTGGGTTTTCCTGACTGGTCAATCGTTGGCAAAAATGTGTGGAAAGGGATGAAGGAAATGTTAAAAGGTAGATAATATATTATATGGAACAATGGTCTTTAAATTGCGTTCTGATGAATCTTTGGTTCTATGAGTCAAACTCAGAGGTTCCACTAATTGAAATAAAAATTCTAAAAGAAATTTATAAAAACTCACAACAACATTCCTGGCGTGTTATCAACTAAAATATAAAACACACATTTAATTATTTTTGAAAATTAATCAGTAGCTTCTCTTATAGGCTGCCGGTGTCCTTAATGCGACATCAGCAGTTGCGTACGTGCATTAAGTACAAGGTGACCAGACGTCCCACTTTTAGCGGGACAGTCCCGATTATTAACAATTTATCACGCGTCCCGCTGGATCTCAAGAAAGTCCTGATTTTTTTAGAACGAATGCACAGCAAGCTGGGGAACGGTAGAAGAAAGGGAAGGGAATATTCGGTTTTCGGATTCCATGTAGCTATTTCACCAGGATATAAACTTTATATTATTTTTGTAAATTTTATTTGTTCAACTTTACTACAAATAATAATTTTTGAGAACTGATTATCAGGAACTGATTATTAAAATGTTAGCCTTGATCAGTTGCTAGAATACGACCACCATTGTTCGGGACTTAATCAACAGTGGCATTTTTCGGCATCGGCAGCGATGAAAACATTTTGTAGCAGTAAATTGAAGAGAGAATATCCCGCTTTGTACACTTCCGCAGATTTTATTCTTATGGCGACATGTTCTGCTAGCGATCTAACAATATTTGGAACATAGTTGCAAAGGAATTACATCTTATACAAAAATTGGAAACGGAGGGGAATTCAAGAGAGGAGAAGGGTCAGGGTGTAAAGAGTTTGTTGGTCGTCCAAGAAGTCACGCCTTCGCATATTGAGTTTTGTGACTGTCTCTCAAACGATACACATTGTACTGCGAGCTAGTTAAACAAGTGATGTCAACAAATCACCTATTCAGATGATTCAAGTAAGTAAATTATTTAGGTACCAAATTTTTAATCAAGCGGCCCCCCCCGCCTGGCAATGGTGTCCCGCTTTTCGAATGTTAAAATCTGGTCACCTT
>BMAW01006711.1:0-16721 GCA_019974015.1 Nephila pilipes
AACTCTTTTATAAGGGATACTTACTTCCTTAGCTTTTGACTCATAATAGTAAAAATAGTCTCTTTTGGTTTTTATATATATCATTAACTATTTTAATAATTTCACACCATTCGGCAAATCCACACTTTTACTGTGGAGAAATAGATTTACTTTGTCAATACGTGTCAAAATGTCCTTCCAAAAATAGTTAAAAAGTAGTATCTAATTCATTTATCTTAATTTTTCATTTTTTAACAGATAGTCGAGTATCCACTGCCTATAATTCATCATTTATAAAGCGATCCAAGCGCATGACAATTTCTGAATATCCGGAGCTTAAAGCTTTAATTGCATCTGGACGTGCTGACCAACGTGTTTTTCATAGGTTTTTCAGTAGATTTGTATTTCTATCACAGTTCAAATTTAATGTTAGTATATTCCAACGATGAGTTAGCGATGTGAAAAAATTATGAAGATTTTGGACGAAATCAAAGTAAATTGTCACATTAGAGTTACCTTCTACTGCTTGAAAGCCAACTAAATTCAAAGAATGCTCTACACATGGTACGTACATAGCGTATTTATTTTGTTCTTGAAGTCGGGCTTGCAATCCTGAATTTTTTAAATAATTTTTAACTTTTTCGTGGATAGAAAGAACAAAGCTTCAATTAAGTGATTGCTTCTTGTATACAATATTCCTATCTTCATCTTATGATTATTTCATTATTATTATTAATGTTCAAAATATATTTCAAATAATCATTTTAATGCAGATATACATATGTGCAATAAATTAATATAAATCAATATTAGTTTTATCGCATACAATTAATTATTAGATTTCCTTAAATATTTATTTTTTTTAAATTGCGAATTTAAAATCATATCTAAGAAAATATTGAGTAAACCATTTTAATGGAAATGACATGCTGAAAAAAAATCTATAAAAGGCTTACACATTTCTGTATTGTATTGCCTTACATAATATTTGGAATCTCTTAAAAATTCTGAGAAAAATATATTTTTGTAACTATACGAAAGATATATATCCTTATTATTGTGTTTATCAAACGAAACAAAGAATTATGATGAAAATGAAGTTCCAAAAATTAAAGAACATTATTACATAAATTATTAATTAGGAGAACTGTATTCATGTATAAGTAATTTTCATTAAATTATTTTATGCTAATATATGATAAAGTACTAGTAAGTAATAAAGTATAAATACATTTATAAGTTTTAAAGTATAGGAACTAAAATTAAAGTACATATAATTAATTTCAATTTTTTCAAGAAAATCTGATTAAACATATACACGCAAATAAAAAATTTTTAGTGAGGGGTCTTATACACTAAATCTCTTATTTTGTACTATATTGGACGAGAATTTCTCCATTTTTGATATATAATCTTAAAACATTATATTATTGTACAGTATTTCTTTATCTAATAATCAAATCGTACTCTAGGATTCCTGTTATATGATTGCTTTTCTACATTTATATTATATTACCCAATTTGTAGTAATGTGATACATTTGTTTCATATATATCCTTTTTTTTTTATTTGGGATTCAAAAATAATAGGGCAGTCATTTAAATTTTTAAAGGAGTAAAATAACGCTTTCCATATTTAGAAGCAAATAAAAATATTTCTTTGAATTACAATACGCATCGAAAATTCTTTGTAAGATCATAATGCATTCAAAAGGGAGGAAGCACGCTTTTATGCTTATTAATCAATTTAAAAATATGCTAAAAAGTCCATTGAAATATTTATATATAATTTTATAAGCAATTAAGAATTATTTCATGTTGTTCAGATGGGAGAGAGAGAAAATTTACAAAAAAAACAGAGCAGAATTTTTTTAGGCTGGATATTATATTTATAACTCTTTCTGTAAAAAAAGCAAACGCAATTGCATATTATTTTACCTTTTTTTAATGCGATATAAAAAAATTGATATATTATCTTAAATCTCAAAGAAATACAATTCAAAAATAAAAACATAATTACCTTTTGCTGTTGCAAAGAAATTAAATTTAAAGGAAGGAATTGCCGATTTAAAACTGTAGGCCACTTATTTCTTCGAAAAAGTGTGATTTCCTTTAGAATCATTTCAACCTCTTTTTATGAGCCTTGCCGCCTGTCATAAAATAGGGAATGTTTTTGTGTCACTTCTGTTGGGGCCTCTTGTCCATTCATGAGTGATCATGTGTGCAAATAAATGAAAGTCCGCTAGAAGGAGTGTCCGAGACTGTCCTTCCCACAGCAGCATTTTCATCGATATAATTTGGACATATCTCTCTTTAGAAATAAAATTAATATTTTCCGTGATTCTCTGCTAACATTGTAAATAGAAATATTTAATATAGAAGTAACTGTCTTCAACCAGTCATGCCCGGGAATAACATTTGACAATTAAAATTATTTTGATCATGATCTTATTGAGGCCGAGTAAAGAACGAGACGAGGCCCCCTCAAAGGCGAGGCCCTGGGCCCATGCCTTAAGACGTCCCTGGTCACAAGTGCCCCAGAGAAAATTTCTCCTAGTCGGTCAATAGATTTTTCAATATCCCCAATGCTGGATGAGAAAGAAGGTATTGGGTGAAGTGTTTATTGGCGCAAGAGCCATATGGGGCTATATTGCCCCGAACAAGATGTAACTGAGGTCTGGACGTATGAAAAAATATAAAAATTGGTTGATAAGAGGGAAGATCGAAAATTGAGAAGGATCGCTAGGCCGCGTCACCTGTATTTACCAGACAGTAAAACCCATAGGAAATAAATGTCCCCAGGGGCAAAGTACCCAGCTATACCCCCCCCCCAGACGCAAGGTACCCATTTTAGTCATCTCTCACGACAATATGAGCTACAGTGGGACTATTCTGCCACATCTTGTCGGGGGGGGGTATTGGGAGATGTTTTTCATTTCAACAAAATGGAAATTCTCAACTCTGGACTTTTGAGATGAGCAGTTTGTATTCAGAGTAAGGATCAAAAGGATATGATCGGAATCAAGTAGTTCATTAATTATTCTGATGACATAATTAAAGATGTTTTTGAATATTGCTAGATCAATGATAGTCCAAGGCTCCTGGTCTTGGGTTATTTTTTAATGTGTGTGGGAGTGTATGGTGCAAGAATCCCACAACTGTACGTCTGTTTAAATATTTTTGAGTAAATAGCCAAAAGAATATCTACAACATTTTGTGTTTTGCATTATAAACATCAGCAATGATAACATTTTGGCCTGAATTCAAATTTTTAGAAGTCCTTTTACAGAAATTTTTGATTACTTCGGGGAGTGTTACAAGCATAAATATAAACTACTCATACAAGGGGGATAGTTATTAATTTGGAGTTCAATTGCGGATGCATCCATATATTGTGACCTCTGAATGAGGACTCGGCTGTGTACATTATTTGCTTTACAATATAGCGGTTCCTCCACCGATACGAAGTGGTAATGTGATTCTATCGTAAATAAAAATAATACAGGCATTGTCATTATGCGCCGACACGGTGCGAAGAGCAGGGAGATTAATGGAAAGCTCGAGCGAGAAGTTGCTCGTCAACATTCATGTCCCTCGCCATTTCCATGATTGAGCTAAATAATTTCCACTTGCTCTAACTGCGGCAGAAGAATTTTGAATAGTAATTGCAAGTTGCTCCTGGACTTCTCCCATTACAACTTTTAAATAATGGACAGTAGGCGTTGTAGTGTGGTAACTGCTAAAAGGCCGCTGCGGTCTGGATTCAACCTTCTGATTGGATAGGGCTTTATTATTTTTTTTATTCTTTAAAAATTGTTTGACAAAGAAAGGTCGAAAATAAAGGATGGCTAGGGTATGCCGGGTGCGCATCATCTAAGTTTTCCAATGACAGTAAGCTTCATGAGAAAGAAAAAGATTATAAGGGTTCCTCAGGTTCATGATACCTTCACTTACCTGGAAAATCAAACCTACTGAGGGAGAAAATTTCATTACAGAAAATATGATGATTCATATAAAAAAAAAAACTATTGAGTTTGGGATTATTCAATTGTTAATTATTCAAAAATCTGAAATTTTCCCATAAAAGCAAAGATTACTATTTACTGTAAATTCAAAATAAGTTACTCTTACATAACATGTAATAAATGTTCCATTAACATCACACCAAGAAATAATACAAGGGCTATTGATGATGAGCCTCAAACAAATAATGGCGATAACATCAAAGCTGGCCCCTAACTCCCCAAACCTTCATAACATGCCAATCTAAGAATATAGAGTCTTGAGAGATTTAATGTGCACCAATTCTGATACATGATTGTTCCGTTCTGCTACAAGCTACGCCACCTAGCTGAGGAAACCAGACGTTTTCTGAAGGGAAGTGAAGATTGGAGCGGGAAAACAAACCATTACGAACTGAACTTTCGAACTCATCGGTCGTGTATATTTCCTTTGAGTGATAATTGTATTCTAATTTAAGTGTCAAATTTAATATCTGTAGATAATCTTATTTTAATATAATTCTGCAAAAATAATAACAATTTTAGACGTCATTCTTTGATGTAGTTATTGTGTAGAATTTTCCGGAACAACTCAAATTGCCATTTAGGATTTTTAAAGCGAAACGGCAGATTGATTCATCCCGCCTTTTGGATTCGAAAGCGAGGTAAGCCTTTTACCTTGTTTATTTTCGCACGTAGAATTGATTTTATGTATTTCACATGATGGATCTTTAATGAAATCATGACTGTGCCTTGACGAAGGAAACAATGCCAGCAATGAGTTCACATTCATCACCATTCAGTTACCACAGCCAGTGTAATGAATGTAGCAAGGGATTATACTAAAGCTTTTCAGAGAGGATAAATATACTTTCAATATTTAAAAAAAAATTATCAACTTTCATGCTATTTAATTTTTTTATCTAAAATTGAACACTTTGTCAGTTGGAATTTTAATGTCTATAAATATCCTTACATTTTATGATTAATAAAGAAAGTACATGAAAGTGATGTCAGCATTATCCAGAAAAATATAAATCTATTTCAGAATAAAAAGCATTAAAGAAAGAAGCATTTGTTAGGTAGCAATGAGAGAGAGTTGCCAAATACTTAACAAAAATTAACGTAAATATATATTCTTTAAATATATTTCACAAAAGTTACATTCTTTAATTTTTTACTGGAACTTTTAAGGCATTACTTTTGAAATACAACCATTATCCAAGTTAGGAAATAATAAAGATATGAAATGGGTTAACACACACAACATAAAATTAAACTATTTATTCATTCAAAAAATATGTCTTGACTAAATATTTACAAAATACAACATTTGAACACATGAAAGACAAGTATCATGAATCAACCACAAGACACAATGGTTTGACAATACTTAAAACAAAGGTGTAAACAGCATCAGGCTTGAAAAGAAATTCAGCACATCTAATATGAAAAGGATGTCAGAAAAATATATATTCTTTTCACTAATGACTAAAAATTAATTAGACCATCAAAAATATATGCTAGTAAAAGAAATACAATTAACTTAATTTAATTATGGAAAACAAAATTAATCTTAAATTGCACTAAATTGTTTCACTACAAATAAATTTAAAAAAATTGAAAATTAAATAAATTATTTGTTTTAAAAATTTAAGTTAAATATATTAAGAGAAAGGGGGAAAAAATCATATTTTTATATTTGCAAACATAATTGCATGATAGGACCTGTGAACCTTATAAAAGCACATTGAGATACAAAATAAAAAAAAAATTATGAAATTTGACTTTTCCCATATGAATTAAAAATTAAATACATGAAATCTAACACTTAAAAAAAAAAAAAAAAATTGAAAAATTAAGAGAAATCTTTATCATGAACATATATTGCCATTTGTATGATAGATTGCAAACTGATTTCATAAATTTTTTCCAAAATGATTTCATTTGGAAACATCTTTTTTTATACACATATAAGAAAAATGTTTAAATTTTATTTTCTCATGTATGCATTTAAGTATGTATGCACACATATATACACACACAAAACATAATAAAAAAAATACAGAACTAAAAATAAAATAAAGCACCTTTATATAACGTTTTAGGAAGAGTATTTAATATCACTTGAAATAAAAATTCTTTCATTTTAATACTGAATGGTAATAGAACATGAGCCTTGATACATCACTGGTTTAAAGTGATTAAAAGCATAAAATTTTGATGAAACAATTTTTCAACCCCCTCCACACACACACCATAGATTCAAATGCACACTTGATACATCATGAATTACTCTAAGAATTTGATCTGTTCCTTACAATTAAGAAATTACAGCGGTTTCATTAAATCATGATTTAAAAAGAAAACAAAAATAACCTTGAGTAAATAAATAAAACTTTGATCTGGATACATAAGTAGATAGTGTAAAAGAGAGACACAAAGAATTCCAATAAAAACTACATACTCAGTAAAAAAATCACTAGAAAATGAACTAAACTTTGGAACTGAACATAACTACTGTAAATGCATGTTTCTAAAATCACCAACACCAAATATAAAGTATATTAAGATGTTAAACAACTTCAGCTCGGAAATTTACATGAACTTCACAATTAATTGTCAAAACTTGCTGAAGAAGATAATCAATAATAAGCTCTTTGTTGAGTCTCACATATTTGCTCAATTCTCCTAAAGTTTTCTCAGTCTCTTTTTCAATTTTCAGTTCATCATTTTCTTTTGAACCCAGATACTAGAAATGAAAAACAAGAACTGTCATTTTTCCTTTTACAAATTTTGAATTATTTTAAAAATAATGTCATATAAATTTAATTGAAATTTGAAACAAGTTAACAAAAATTTCAGAAAAAAAATATTAAAATATTTTGTTTTATAAAAAAACATTCTTATTTTAAACTTACCTCTCATAAATTTAGAGTTTGAATCAGTATACTTTTTTTTTTTTACAATAAAAATAATTTAATAAAATAATGGTGTCTGTTATAGCAACCCGTCAAATCATGATTACACCAAGTCGTTGCCAAACATGTGAAGCTTATCTTTTGATACAAACAACTTGGCGATATTTCTTAGTCGCTCGGTGATTAATCATCGGAAGCTGCTATAACGGACAAGTACCAAAATAAATTAAATTTGAGTACATTTTATTCATTTCTCATGTAACACACTTATATTTTTACATTGTTATAATTACATCTGATGTTAATAATATAAGATTTTAAAAAAGGGACACATTTAAAGGCAAAATATATAGAAAGGAATTAAACAATATATTAATTAATATGTTTAATATGTATAGGAGAAGCATAATAAGAAAATGCTTCAAAAATATTAATAGAATTTTTAGATGGCAGCAAATTAGATAATTTTTGCAAAATTAATCTTTTCTCCCCCTACAAAATAAATAAGTAAGGAATAAAAAATACTTTCTATCATAGTTTTTTTCCCAAATGGATAAACATTCAAAGTTAGAAAGCACAATTCCACACATGACAAGATGGAGAAGGGTGGGGATATGCTTCACCCTTGTAATAGGATTTTGGATGATTTTTAAGATTAAGATAACTTTGTCATTAAAATTATCCAAAGATAAAACTTAAAAATTAATTTTTTTTGAAAATATTAGAACAGAATACTCATATTACAATAGTGATATTTTAAATATATTGAATTTTTGCTTTTACTTATGGTATGGCAAATGCTTCAATACAGATATCACAAAAATTTTAAATACATTCAGCAGCTTTACATAAAGACATAAAAATAAATTTAAAAATTAAACCCGAAGAATATTAGGAATTTTTTTTATCAGTTTAAAGTGCTTTCATAAATGATCTTGTAGTAAAAGAAAATATGACTTTTTAAATCAATGGCTAATTCTAAGCTTTAAAGTCAAAGTTAAAGAGAGAGAGTGGCTAATTCCATCTTAAAAAATAAGAAAAAATAGAATCTCAAAACTGATTAGTTTAAACTAAAGTAAAATCATAGGCAAAGCAGGAATTTTTAACTGAGGGATAAGTAGGGTTTATTAGGATGTTAAGTATTTCTAAATTGAATCATAACATCAATTCCAAATCTATATATATATAAGCGAAATACCACTGACTGACTCATCACGATATCTCTAAGACTATGCAACCGATTGACTTGAAATTTGGTACAGTTACTCATTTTGCAATGTAGACGCTCACTAAGAATGGATTTTATGGAATTCTTAACCAAAATGTAGTTATCATCGGTTAATCTTTTCATACCCATTGGTTATGTCATTGTGGCGACTTTATCGCCAAAAATTACATGACCAACGCCAAACGGAATATACTTTTTTATATGTATACTATGTATCGCTACCAATTAAGTTTACTTGCAAGATTTGCGCGTGCGAAATGGAAAAATATCAAATAATTTAATATTGAATGATGGATGATTGGCAAGATTTGATTGGATGATGGATGATTGATGACTGATGGATGATTGGCAAGATTTTGGAGAAGAGGCTCTTTTTTGCGAAATATCACCAAATATCTTCCACCGCCAAGTCGAAGCATTTCAATGACCTTGCATTGTGAATTTTAAAAAGCTATACTATGGTAACCCCAGCTGATTTCACTCGCCAGCTGATTTCGGTTTTGCTGAGCAAACGATAATTGTTTATTGTTGTGGAACCTAGACGTAAGTTTTAAATTTATGAGAAAAGTATTTTATTATTAATAATGGTTGATAAACTACATTTGTAAATCTAAACGTAATGTAACGAAGATATTGAAGTTGGCTTTTAACAAATGAATAATAACGGTATGTTATTCATGTCATTAATAAAAAAAATAAGTAGCTATCAAAATATTTATTTTGATGTACGCATTAATTGTAACCTAATGTAAACATTATGCAAAAGTTTTGTTTCTGTATTTTGGCAATTTTTAGCTTTTGTTTTCTAGGAAATAAACGTTTTTCATTTTTTAAAATGGCTGGATATTTTATTGTTTTCAGAATACAGAATTATTTTTAATGCTATGATTTTTAAGAGCTATTCTGTCTATTCAATTGCAGTTCCAGATATGCTGCTACCGTAAGAGTTATCCTTTTGCAAAAAGGATCACGTAATACGGGTGACTTTTTGCTAAAATTTTTATTATACTTCCTTCTTTTGTTAGTATTTTTTGTTGAATTTTAAAATAATTTGATTTCAAAAAGTTAATTTCGGTTATATTTTTTAACTTGAAAAGTATTTCATTGTAGGTTAATAAAAATTGATTTTTCTTATTTACTTTTCAGTTATAGTTCTTAATAATGGATGTTGAATGTATTTGGATCGATGGAATACCTACTCCTTTCAAAGTTTTTAAGATTCTTGGCGACGGAGCATATTTATTTTCGTCTCTGTCTTTGCTGGTGTTCGGTGACATATCGATGGCGTATAAAATGAGAAATATTATTGTTTCTCACGTGTTTGACAACTGGGATCGGTTTAAATGCTACACTCAAATCCTATCTGGTGCCCCTTATAATATTAGCGATTTATATTTTACCGAAATGTGTAAACCAAACACGTAAGGATCTATTTGCGAAATTATGGCGGAGGCAGAGCTATTTCCCAATCAGTTTGAAGTGTATCAAGGTGGCTGCCTTATAGCTTCTGTTGGTGAAGCAATTCGGGGGAAAAAGATTACGTTTTACGGGAAACTGTAATAGGGGTCATTTTGATGTTTATGTTGAAATAGTTGGATTAACAAATATAAGTAAAGTTAATTCTGGTGATGATAATGTGAAACAAAATGAAGAAAATGTGTCATCTTTTGTGTTTCAGCCTCAAGAAAATGTGTCTGTGTTAGTTTCAAAGACTCAATCAATATCTAACATTGATTTTTTAAGTTCAAGTGAATCAATTATTAATGATGTAATATCTCTTCAACTAAATAAAGATAAAAAAAGAAGAAAAGGATTCTCAAATTCAATTAGATGTAAACAAGTAAGACAAGCTGCTACAAAATATACTCAAAGTCATCCTGAAGAACATACAGCAGCTGTAAGAAAATACTTTTCTAATAACCCCCATGTGAATCAGGCAGCTGTAATTAAATACAATGAAAAAAGATCAAAAGTTAAATTAACGCCATGGACTTCCAAAAATTTGCCTGGTTTTAATTATAAAAAAAGATGTTGACTATTCAAATGATAAAATTGTCAGTATCGGAAAACGTTTGCCCTGTTCGAGATGCCGTGCTTTAAAATGGATAGAAGAACCTCCAGGAATGTGCTGCAGTGGTGGTCAAGTCCAGCTTCCTGCTATTAGATCCTACCCTGAACCTTTGAATAGTCTTCTTAACCATTAGAATCAACTTTCAGAACATTTTCTTTCTACAATTCGTAAGTATAATGAATGTTTTCAGATGACGTCATTCGGAGCAAAAAAATTGTAGGAGGGAAATTTTATGCCAACATTTAAAGTCCAGGGGCAGGTATACCACAGGATAAGTAGCCTTTTGGCTGAGTCTCCTCAACAACCTTCTTTTCTTCAGCTATACTTTCTCTTTGATGATGAACGTGAACGAAATATTCGTTGTGGTATTTTCCCAGGTGTTAAGCCAGAATTAGTTAGCCAATTACAAAAGGCGCTACATGAACATAACAGGTATATTCGCGATTTCAAAGCTGCTGTTTATTCAGTTCCTAAAGACCAAAAAGAGTTCAATTATAAGGTTATACTTAATGCCGATAAAAAACCATCTGGAGAACACAAAGGTCATTTCAATGCTCCTCAAAATAAAGAAGTAGCTGTCCTTATTGTGG
Organism: Nephila pilipes; assembly: GCA_019974015.1. NCBI lineage: Eukaryota > Metazoa > Arthropoda > Arachnida > Araneae > Nephilidae > Nephila > Nephila pilipes. The sequence goes on from BMAW01006711.1 coordinate 10,790, forward strand.
GTCAGGATTTCGAAAAAAGAGATATTCTATACAGCAGATACAGTAAATTGGTACGAATTAGTGAAACCCATCGAGCTTACGATGCTCTTCAGTACCCTTTGATGTTTTTTCATGGGGAAGATGGTCATTGTATAAATATTTCAAAACTTGATAGCAATACTAAGGCTCCTATCAATAAGACTGTCTCTGCTTCTGAGTTCTTCAGCTATAGGTTGATGGAGCGTGTTGGGGAAATCAATTATCTATTGCCCTTTCGTCAACTGTTTAATCAGTTTTTGGTTGACATGTATGCAAAAATAGAAACTGAAAGGCTTGAATGGATTCGTAACAATCAGAAAAATTTTAGGAGTGAGGAATATGTCCACTTAAAAGAAGCTATGGCAAAAAAAGATACACAGTCTTCAGAAATAGGTAGAATGGTTGTGTTGCCGTCTTCGTTTACTGGAGGACCTCGCTACTTGCATGAACGAACTCAAGACGCAATGACAAACAAAGTGACATGGCGCACGTACTCAGAGAAACAAAAATTATAGTATGGGACGAATGTACTATGGCCCACAAGAAAGGAATTGACCGGATACTACAAGACATCAGAGGCAGTAATCGACTAATGGGTGGTTTTACTGTTCTTTTAGCTGGTGACTTTAGACAAACTTTACCTGTCGTACCACGAGGGACACGCTCAGATGAAATTAAAGCCGGTTTGAAATCTTCAATTTTATGGCCTCATATAAAAGTCTTATCCTTGAAAGTTAATATGAGGGTCTCTCTTCAAAACGACTTGGGCGCGAAAGAATTTTCTAACTCTTAATTGACATAGGTAACGGAAATATTACAGAGCAAGAAGAAAAAATAACTATTCCGAATAACCTATGAGATACTGTGGGAGATTTGATTACTTTGACTGATAGAATATACGGAAATATTGAATATGGCACACTAGATAACTTATCGTGGTTGAAAGAAAGAGCAATTTTGACTCCAACAAATGAATCAACTGATAAAATTAACGATTTTATCCTAGAGAAACTGACAACTGAACATATAAAGTATGAGTCTATAGATACAGTCATAGAGATAGAAGTTACTGTCCATTATCCTGTGGAGTTTCTGCACACACTCAATCCACCAGGCATACCGCCTCATATTCTTTATCTAAAGACTGGTACACCAATAATGTTCTTGCGTAATTTAAATACTCCTAAATTATGTAATGGCACCAGTTTTTTCTTAGAGTTTTCAAATTGAAAACTCCAAGAAAAAACGTTATAGAAGCGACTATTTTTACAGGAAAGTATGAGGGTGAAAATGTATTCATTTCTAGAATACCACTAATTCCATCAGATTATCATTTTGAATTTAAGCGTTTGCAATTTCCAGTTAGAGTTTGCTTGGCGATGATTATCAATAAAGCCCAAGGGCAGAGTTTAAAATTAGCTGGTGTCAATTTATAAAATGAGTGAAAATCTAATCATCCTTCAACCAGAAAAACGAACGAAGAATGTTGTCTACAGAGAAGTTTTGGAAATGTAGGCATATTATTTCATATTTTTCTTATATTTAACTATTTCTAAAATTAGAATAAGATAAAATAATAATGAATGTAATAATTAAGATTAATAAATTGATATAATAAAGAATAAAAATGTAGTTTTCATTCTCAAAAATTGCCATGCACACAAAATAAAGACAATAAAAATGTAAATCACAAAAAAAATTGATTCAATAGGTTTAAAAAATAAAATAAAATGTATAAAAATGTATTTATATTTTTATGTTGTCAATATTTACATGGTTTAGGCCTACTGGGGACCCGCCATGTAGAATAATGGGAACGCATCGCACTACACAGTACCTCATGGGTGATGCAGAATTCTGTTCTACGACAGATTTACTGACTAAATTACATTTTCATTTATAAACTATTAAATACTTTTCTCATATATTTGAAAGTCGTGGATAACCATTATTACAGACAATCAATTTCTTAAAATTTTAAATTCAGATTATAATTATCGTTTAAAAATCGAAAACTTTCTTGATATCTTACGTATAGGTTCCAAAATATAATATTATCGTCTGCCCAGCAAAGCGGGCGGGTATCAGCTAGTTACCAATATGGTAGATTTCAACCTGATTCTTTTTTCACATACTCCAGAAGTTAGGCAATAATTTATGACGGAAAACTGTTAAAACATTTTCTAAATTTATAAGGACTTGTATAGAATTGTAACAAGAAAATTTATAGGAAAGTTATCAAAAGAAAAAATACATTGCTTATTGTAATTATTAATATACCTTGCTATAAAGGAGTTTTTAACACTTATCTTACTTTTGACTTCGCAGAATTCAAGTGAAAAATTGATTTGCTGTTGATAATTTGATTAGGTTCATTGTCAAGAGATACTACTTTTCAGTTTTATATTGATGAATAAAAAAAATTGGCACTTCCCGCAGTGGCACACTGAGAGAGGGAACTCTCTATTTTTGATAAGATAGCAGAAAATGAAATTTTACCAGAAATTAAACAGATAAGATGACATCTTCAATCAGAAAAAGATCAAAAGGATGGCACAAGAAAGGGATGTGCTTAAGAAAATGTTAAATGAACATCCAGGAATCAATTTCCAACTCATATTTGGCTCTAAAGACTTTTTAAGACAGTGCATCTTAAAGTTACATATTGTGAGAAAAGCTTTTTAAAAACTGAAGTTGATTAAGAATTATCTTTGACCAATAATAAGCTAAGTAAGACTAAATAGTTTGGCAATCTTTTTCACTGAAAATGCAGTAGCTAAAAACATTAACTTTGATGCAAATAAAAAAAAAATCAGAAGTCAAAGCTTGCAAAAATAAGTTTAGCTTTGATTATACACATTAATTTGAATTAATTTTTATAACATCAAAAATGGCACATAAATCAGCTTTCTAAAATAAATGTTTGCATGCTTATGTTAGTCTTTTCATTAGCTGCATGATTTTTGTTTTGAAAATCATTATAACAAGTTAATTTTAATTAAATAAATATTAATTATACATTTTTGCATATTTGTGTGGTGATAATTCCAATAAAGTGGCCTAAGTGTGATTTCAACTCCAAACCTCAATAGTTGTAAGTCCACCACTGTTTCCCTTTTATAGTGGCATCTGCCAAATTTTAATTAGGTCAAGGTTGTCTCCAAACTTGCAAAGTCTACCTTATGATACATATTACCTTGGCGATATTTCTAGGTCGCTGGTTCACTCATCATCAGGAAATGTTATTATGGGATTGTACCAAACATTTAAAAGCTCATGCAGTATATGTCTGGATAAGAGTAATTTCCATTATTTTGGCACTTAAATTTTTTTATCCCAAATTCATGCACGCCAATTGCTGCATATATTAAACTGGGAGGACAAAAACTTTACTTGTGTACACTGCATTTAAGCCAAAATTTGTTTAGATATCAAGGTGAATTAATTTACCTACAAATTAACGTATCAATGAATGTGTCCCACGGTCGTAGCAATCCAAATTTACATGAATACTGTACCAAAAATTATCCAGAGATTACTCACAAAATATATATACAGTGAAAAAATATAAGAAAATTCACCTTTGCTTCATATTCTCTAAATTCTGCCTCTTTTTCTTGGCGTAATTTTCCGATTTCTGCTTGAGCTTCTTCCTTAGCTTGTTTTAAACGTAAATGTTTACCTATAAAATAATTTTTGAAGTTTCAGATTTGAACAGGCCTTTGGAATAAAAATGTAGAACTAAATAAATCTGTTAAGTAGCAAGAAAACAATACACAAACTAATGTTAACGTATAAAATTAAACGATACACTATATAAATCATAATTCGATTTCAACCAAGAACGTAAGAGACTTACGTTTACGAGCTTGATTAACTTTCTCTTCGGCTTTCTTTTCAGCAGTTAATAGTAGTTGAATAGACTGAGAATCGTTTTTAAACATGATTATTATCAATTTAAACGAGCGTTACTAGTCGTCTCACTGCTTCCCTCGCTAGTATTCCGAAACTATCACAGTATAGGCACACCGGAAACGAAAATCATATGATGTACGTTACGGATACGATCACAAAAGGAAAAAAAAAAGCTAATTGTAATAATTTTTTCGTTTCAAATAATTCTAATGTCAACGAAATATTTCATAACTGTTTATTTAATATTATTTTTATTTGTAACTTTAATAAAAGTGAAAACAATATTTCAATGTACAAATTGGAAAAATGTGCAAATTTCAACATTGCACGCAATAACTGCAATATTAACCCTTCATCAAATAAACAAATAACGATTTCAAGCGGTTACTTTGAAAACCGATAATTTTTGTATTGTAAAATAAGATGTTGATTTTGATTCTCGGAAAATTTGAAATATAATTAAATAGACCGCTGTAATTTCATTATATTACATATAATCAAAATGGAAGCTTCATCCACTCCTAAATTAAGTCAGGTTCATCGTTCAAAGTAGGTTTCTTAGAGTTTTGTTTGGAATCTGAATTTGTATAATCGCAGTTTCGAATTTTGTTAGTTGTATATATTGTCCATCAAAGCTCAGAATTATGTATAACATTAGAACAAATTTTTTTTCGAAAATATTCTTGTTGAATTAAGCAATATAAAATGAGATAACTTGTTTTTAATTTATAATGCAATTTCTTTTTTTTTTTTTAAATATGGAAAATATTATTCCTAATGCTTTGTTTGCATTTTGGAACGAGGAATTATTCTAATGCACCCTATTAATTATATTCTCAGTACCATTAACCTCTGAAATATAAGATTAAATTTTCTAAAGTTCACTAAGATTAAGAAAGATTGTTTCACTTTTTAAGTGAATCTAGGTGTGTAAAACTGAGTGTTCTTAGGGTGTTATAAGTATGTAATTGAAAGTTAAAGTTTCTATATATAGACGATATGTACGAATACAATTAGGGAATTTAGTTTCAATTCTGGTTCAAATCAGGAATAGGGTGTCCCCTAGGACAGTGCTCCGCAACCGGTGTGCCGGGGCACACTGGTGTGTTATGAGCCAGATACAGGTGTGCCGCGGTCAAATACATTGTATTTGACATTTTACAATTTTTCATCATGTATTTAATACACAATAACAATTTTTTTTCATAATAATGTCTATTTCTCTAAATATACTATAGAATAATTATTATAACTAAATAATTATTCAATGGTCCCCTGGTGAGAACAGTTGAAAACTGCACAGTGTGTTGTGTAAACACCAAGGCCCACCAAATTAATCATAGATAAAGCAAAATGATCGTTATGCGCATCGTTGAAGACTCATGCGCATGTGTTATTTGCATTTGCGCGTGGTACATCACGTTCACTCGTATGTCATTGTTGTCACTATCTTACAACACAAAGTTAAATAAACACGTTCCTACCACTAACGATAATTATTATTAATTATCTTACTGAATTATGTATGGTTAACGTTCTTTGTATAAATTTTTTAAAGTTTTATACCCCTTTAACCTTTTCCCTTCGGCGGTACATGTGCTGTACCATAAAAATTTTGTCCCTTGACTTCGGCTTCAGTACAGATGCTGTACCAAGTGATTGAAAGAATATTCCTCCCCCCTTTTCTCCGAAGAAGTTCTCCGATGCCTTTGTCACTCAGTGTCGCTTTGTCCGTAATTGGGTGGGGAACTTTTTCGCTAATATTATCATTTGCGTGAGCATTTCAAATGGTTGGCGATATTTCGGAACAACAACTTACAAGGCTAAGGATATTCTCAATTCGATAATTTTACGCTGTCCATAATAGAAGAATTTCTCTATTCTCGGGTTTGTTTCTTAAATTTTTAAGAATGCCTCAGAAATATCTCACGCAAATGGAGATTGAAATTGTTATGAAGAATTTAGATGAAGAAATTTTTGATGATAGTGATTCAGAATG
>BMAW01006724.1:0-134413 GCA_019974015.1 Nephila pilipes
TATATATATATATATATATATATATATATATAATGAATGAGTAAAAAAGGCACACTTCTTCTATTACAGTCATAGCTGGAATAAAAACACCAATTATCTTAGAAACGTCTGTTTATTTTATGTTGAATGAGAGAGAGAGGCAATTACTAGGTGGTGGTCATAAACTACGCCCATTAGAGTCCGTGGTTTACATTATGAATAATTCGATATAAAAACCAACGTTTTTAAAAACAACGTTTTTATATGGTGGCAAAGTTTATTAGAGAAAATTATTGAAATATTAGTTAAAACTGTTAGTTATTTTTAACTTTAAAATTTACTTAAAAAGAGACATTTGTGAGAGTATTAAAAAATTCATAATACTCATAAAATCAAAACATGCATTTGAAAGTTTGTAAGTCATTCTATTAAAAAAAGAATGGGAACCAGAATTCAGAAAAAATTATTGTGATAAGACGTGGCGCCAAATATTGGAAACTTTCTTTCTTGCGAATGATTACTGACAAAAAGTAAGCAACCCTTACTATCTAGGAGATAGTAAAGGGGAGATACTATCTCCCCTTTGTGAGTACAAAAGGTTTACGATACTCATGCTGCGTGGGGAGTAGCGAGTAGCGACAACTATTATTTCGGGGAACTTAACCCTCACGGGCTTCTATCCCCTGTGAAATGGCTTAAAAATGATTGCTGAACTGAACCTTGGTTTTTCACTTGCCCAGAAGTTAATGAATTATTATGGAAGTTATTTTTTAAGAATTGCAATAGTTTGATGAAAAAAGAGTATTATAGGGAATTTAAAAAGTTTAAAAAGTTATTGCAGAAAGTAAAGTTATCACAAAGTAAAAATATAATGGATGATCAAATTTAATTGCAGAATGGAGAATTAATTGTAATATTGCAGCAGAAGTCTATTGAATTCCTGCTTGCTTGCTCGGTCTGGTCGCAGTAAGAGCGTGGGTTGTGATTGGTCGGTGGCGCGGTGAGCTGTTTGAGTATATAAGTGTGTGTGGGTAGGGGTGGATGGCGGATGCTAATGATGCTAGTTTTGGTTTTTAAGATCGCGGGAGTTGGGTGATTTAGTATTGGATTTTAGAAAGTTTAAATTATTGTATAATTTTAAATTATAGGATTAAGATTTCTCTGGGTCTATGAAGTTGAGGGTTATTTCTTATTGGGGTGTATTTTTCTATTTCTTGTATGGTTTTATTATTTGAAGTATCGATTTTTTGGAAGAAGTTTGCAGAAAGTTTTTTGATAAAATTTTTTAGTGTGGGGAGTTTAAGTGAAAATCTAATATCTGTATTTCTCATGTACCATTGGGCTTTAGCTATTGTTCTAATTGTGGAGTTTTGCGATTTTTCTAATAAGTCAAAAGTAGTGTTAGCACAGTGTGACCAGACCGGGCTAGCATAGGTCAGAATAGGTCTTAGAATCAGGGTGTAGATAAGCATTTTATTACGTCTGCTTAAAGCAGATTTACGCGAGATAAGGGGAAAAATTTTATTAACTGCAGATCTGTACAGCTTTTTAATTCGTATTACATGTTGTTTGAAAGTGAGTTTTTTATCCAACGTTACACCAAAATATTTGGTGTCTAGAGACCAGGGTATATTTTTGTTTTCCAGAAAGATGTCTGGTTCATTTTTTCTGTATCCTCGTGAAAAGAAGACGGCCTCTGTTTTGGAAACATTCAGGGCAATTTTCCAAGTAGAGTACCATGCTTCTAGTATCTGTAAGTGTTCGTTTAGTGCTTGGCCTATGTTAGGTGATTTTTTATGTTGTGCTAATATCGCAGTGTCATCTGCATACATGCATAGTTTTGTTTCTGGGTGTGTAGGGATGTCGTTCACGTAGTAATTAAACAAACTTGTTGAGAGGATTCCTCCTTGTGGGACTCCGGCTTCTATTGATCTTGGATTTGATAGTTTTTCATTTACTGTGACTTGGAATTTTCTATTTTGAAGGTAGGAACTGATTATTTTTACTAGATATGGTGGGGTGTTGTACTGTATCATTTTATATATTAATCCAATATGCCAGACTCGGTCAAAAGCTTTCTGGATGTCCAGGAAAACCGCTCCAGTTTTCTTCCCTTTGAAGAATCCTGTTTTTATAAATTCTATGACTCTGAGTAGTTGGTGGCTGGTGGATAGTTTTGGTATGAAACCATGTTGTTGGTGGATAATTACATCTTTTTCTTGGAGGAAGTTGGAGAGTCTATTGTGTATGATCTTTTCTGCTATTTTGCTTAAAATTGGAAGTAGGGATATCGGTCTGTAGTTGCTTGGTAGGGTGGGATCTTTTCCTGGCTTCAGGATCGGGATGACTACGGCAGTTTTCCAGGTGTTTGGGAAGTAACCGAGTTCTAGCATATTATGGATAATGTTTCTTAATTGGAATATGCAGAGTTGAGGTAAATTTTTGATCATTTTGTTGGTGATTCCTTCTTTTCCGGGAGCTTTGTGGATTTTGATTTTCTTTATATAATCGGCTATTTCAGATGCTAATGGTGGTGGGTAGACTTGTTTTCGGAAATTTCCATCATTTTGCAGGTAGCTGTGAACGACATCTGTAACATTTTCATCGTGATTAGGTGTGTTTATGTCATTTAATTTAAATTGGTTTTGAAGTGAGTCTGCCAAAGTTTCTGATTTTTCAGTATTACTAAGTGCGATATTAGCTGGGCCTTTAAGGGCGGAGATGGGAGTTCGTTTTCTTCTGAATACTTTCGCCATACCCCAAAGGGTACCGGGTTCCGCATTCAGGTTTTCAAGTGTATCCTCCCAATCTTTGTTTTTGTGTAAGTGCACTTTTCGCCTAATTTCGTTTTGGAGTCTGTTTAAGTTTTCTTTATCAGCAGGGTAACGGGTGAATTGCCAGATTTTTCTAGCTTTATTTCTTTTTCTGAATAATTCTCGTAACTCCTGTCCGATAAAAGTTTGTCTGTTGTGTTTTATGGGTTTCGAGGCGAGTTTATGTGCACTTAAAATGTTTTGTGTTAATTCGGCGACTTGGTTTTCTATATCCTCTCCGCTTTGTGCTTTGGGTAGTGTGAATGTTTGTATTGTGTTTGTAAGAAGAGTGCTTTTAAATAGTTCCCAGTTTGTACGAACTTTGGGTTCCGGCAGTTCGTATTTGTTCTGAGTATCAAAATGGATAAGAACTGGGTTGTGATCGCTACTTAACTCCGGTAGCGAGTGGATTTGAGCGGGCCAATCAAAGTTCTTCGTTATTGCTATGTCTATGGTGGAGGCGGAGTTATAGCCGTAGCGTGTTGGTGTGGGCGGGGCTAAGATTTCTAAGCCGTTTCGATCGGCAAAATTTCTTAGTGCATTTCCTCTAGATGAATTATATGAACAGCCCCAGCTAGTGTGCTTAGCATTAAGGTCTCCGCAAATTAATGAGATTGACCCTAAGTTTTGTATTGTTTGTACGTATTTTGGAACAAGTGAGGTGTTAACAATTGGTGGGATATACATTGAGGTAATAAGAATGGGGTTTCCGTCTGAAGGGGTTAGCTTGATGGGAAGTTGGTTAAATTAATGATTGAAAATTTGATGACACACTGATACTCACACAGACACACACCATGTGAAATACATAATAAAAACAAACGTTTTTAAAATCAACGTTTTTATATGGTGGCAAAGTTTATTATAAGAAATATTGAAATATTAGTTAAAACTTGTCGCAAATGTCTAAATATTGCATTGTTTGGCGAGTAAGGACGATTTCCAAAGTTTAAGACCTCTAGTTTGATGGGAAGTTGGTTAAATTAATGATCGAAAATTTGATGACACACTGATACACACACAGACAGACACGCATCAAATGAAATACATAAAAACGTTAAAACTAACTAAAATTAATCCATCCTGTAAATTAAATGGTTGGAATGCAGTTTAGCCCAACCACTCATGGCAACAGGAATTATTTGGCGGTATTTTGCCAAATGTGGCTACCCTGGTTCGCTTCGCGGACTTAACGTTCAGCCAAAAAAAATCTCTAAGTTTGGCAATTTTTGAATCAGGCCAAGCTGTTGGGTTAAACTGCATTTCCCCCAATTAAATTTAATTAAATGAATTAATGTTTGAAAACACTTTATTAACATCACGTGTCATCCACTACAAATTTAAAAAAAAATGTATTTGAACTTGAGTGGATGAATAAAAAGTATTTTATTAATGATTGAAAATTTGAGCAAGATATATATATTTAGAGAGAGTGTGAGCTAATAGTAGGAATTTAAAAATAGCTCTTTTCCCCTCTCTCTTGTGAATTCCCGATGTTTTAAGTATGTATTGCCACCTTATAATAAGTAAAAAACACCGATTTCTAGACCACGAATATACATGCATACATATTCATACATAGTAAATGAAATTTCAGCTTAATAGCACGAGTTTAACATGAATTTTAAACTTTCGTTTATTTATTTATCGAGGAGATATTACAGAGTGCTGCGGTATGAATAATTTTCTCCTTTTTAAAAATGTAACTAGTTTCAAATGTTTTGAAGTAGAATTTGTTTTAAAAGCAAGAATATAAATTAAACTACAAAACCACTTTTTGATTTAGTTTCATTATTTTAATTCATAGGTATTTAAAAATGATTTTTTGCAAGTTGTCATTTCAATGTATTTAAGGTTTAATTCTATTGGTGAATTCTTTATAAGTTTTAGATTTTCATGCATATAATTTAACATCTGACGTTATTTTACTTCAACTGTCCATTTATGCCAATTTGATTTCTCTAACATATATTCATAATTTTTTTAAAGTTAAACATGTGTTGTGTGTACGTTTGGAGTTGATGCGGTATTTGTTTGGACCGGCACCATTTTTTTTTTTGCCAATGAAGCATTTTATATTGAATTTTGTTCGTGCAGATTGCCATGTTAGGCCTGAATGCCGCCCTTAATAAGTTGATGAAAAAATGTGAGCTTGGTACCTAGGCATATATTGCATCTTGGCCACAATTAATTTTCACTCATTTAAAAAATATGCAAAGCCATGTGATTCTACCAAACGACATAAGTTCTTATCAATTGGGTATCGACAGTCAGACGAGAAAGAATTTTTCCCCTTTGCCTCAAGGTTCGCATCGACACGCCTCAAGGAATTTATGAGCGTTAAAAAAAGATCATCTAAAAACTCAATTAATCATAAATTGAAAGAAACAAAATATACCATGACGTCATGAGACACAATATTTATGCTCATTGCCAATAAAATCTTGTTTATCGGCTCCTTAAACATTGGATTTTAAGAAAAATTAAAGCTAATCTCGAAATATTTTCATGGTGTACATCGTGATTATCCATATTCTCAACACACCAAATTTTGAACTTCTGGGCCATTCAAATTTAGCTCAATATCATCCACACCCACATACCCTTCCTTTTATTAATGTAGTCTGGAACAAAATCCAATGCAACTCCGTTATTTTTGACCGATCTCAAAAAATTGAAACTGTGTTTAAAAATTCTTAAAATATGTATATTTTAAACTGTATGGCAAAAAAAGAAGTTGGATGTGTATGAAGCCAATCAGGTACACATTCTAATACTTCTTCAATGAAAATCGTTCTCCTCTTAACACTTATTTGAGGGTCTCGAGAATGCCTGGCCAACTCGCGGCCCACCCGGTGTCATCCTGTGGTCATCATGGATTATCTGAATAAAAACTTAGTTTTATTGTCCTTAAAAGATCCAAATAATATTTCACTATGTATTGGTCGTATTATATCCAATTACTAATAGAATATCCTAGTACATTTGGACACTTTTTCCTATATTCTTTTTCATGGGCAACTGCAAAGTTGAGTTCATTTAAAAAAATCCCACGGCCGCCTTGCAAGTGTTGGCCATACACGGCGTATACCTGGCCTGCAAATCTACTGAACAGCGCGGGTGGTCTTTACTAGACGCGGGGAAGGAATGAGGCGTGCAGATCATGCGAAACAGCCGCAGCTGGTCTGTCTACTGCAAGCATAATAAATTTGACCCAGAAACATATAATTCTAGACAGACGGATCACTCGGTGGTGTCTTTTGATCGTTAATAATTTAGCACCATTATTGTGTTGTAATTGTAGGACAGTTTTTAGTTATATTTCGTACAAATACATTTAATTCAATAAAAAATAATTTCCTTTAACTTATTGCTGAATGTTCTTGATTTCTCTAATAGGGCTCGGGATGATAAGACATTTCTCGTGACTCGAGAGGTGAAAGTAGTAGTAATTTTCAACGTGAAAATTTTAATTTTTAATTGGCTTTCAAAGAGTCAAATTTAAAAAGATGATAACTCAAATTCATCACAAAAAAGCAACACACATATCCATAGCAAAAAAATAACACATACACACACATATATATATAGTCAGAATGTGCTAAATCCGGACAATAAGACAGTACATATTTGAATGTTGTCTGGTAAAGTTACTTTAATTTTCTTGTAATACTCCAGCTGCTTGAGGTCCTAGAGAAAGAGAATATTATGAATTGCAATAGGCCAATATGCTGCTTTATTTAGCATTCTCCAAAAGTTCGCAGTAGTATATTGCACAAATTGTATGTCAGCCATGAAGAAGCTCTAAGTGAATATAGCGATAACTTTTCCAGCAAATAATCACGTTTTACCTTTAATAGTGGAGCAATTTCACTTTCTTAATGTATATTTTAATACAGATATTATGTACAGATGAATAAATATTGGTAAATTCAAAGAGGGGAAAGTATTTCAGCATTCTTAACGATTATCCTTTCAAATCTGAAAAGAGTAACATTTTATTTTAAAAAATCAACAAAAATTCTGAAAACTGCTATGAAAAAACAGAACTTTTGTAGGGAACATGATGGAACACTTCAAGTTTTTTGAGCATTTCTAGTAGAATCTAGAAAAAGAAAACTTATTTAAAATTTCGGATTTAAGCCGGGAATAGGGTGTCCCCTTGGCGATTTGCGACTTTTGGAAGCGATAGTGATTAAAATGTGGCGATTTAGATTATGGTAACCCTAAGCATACTCAATGCTTGAACCACGCACATTTGGCGATCTATCTAGGAAATCGCCAAGTTTCGTCGTCAATCGACTAAGAGACACACTATTCACGACTTAAACCAAAATTTCAGTGCTTCGTTGTGTGAACATCCTCTGGAAGGTAACAAATTTTCATGATCAAAAGTTCATTTCCAGCAAAGTCAAAAGTCCTGTCCTGTAGTTTAACTCGGAGTAGAAATTAGGAGAAAACAGCTCAAATTCTGTTTCAATATGACGAGGTCCGATAGTCCACGTGTTGTTTCTAAGTGGCACGTCAATAAATAATCAAAATGCATTACAATATCCATACTCTCAGATATTTCCTCTTAGTATCCAACTCCAAATTAACCTTTTTATGTTTTTATTTGAATTAAAATTATTTAAGCAGAAATTATAACAATAATCCAAAATACTGCAATGAATTGCTTTTTTTGCCTCTCTAAAAAACAAAAGCCTTTTTAAGCAATATTTTTACCATTCCGTGAAGCCTTATACCTTTTAGTAAACTTATCCATTAGGCTTATTCTAAAATTCTTTAAAAGTTAATATTCTCTTAGTAAATCTATTTAGAATTAATTTAATCTTCTAAATAATGTTAAATATATTTACAGGATGTGTTCAAATGAAGGACATACATTCTTTCAAATAAAAATCAATCATGTTTCGATAATCTAATCACAACGATAAACACGATCGAAATTTAAACTATATCTGATAAAACTCAACGAAACGAATCACGTGGTTGTGGAACATACTATAATCGAAAATTTCTAAATTATTTTGTTTACTTAAATAGAAACAAGTAATATAAAAAAAATTAAGTCAATTCCTACTTAGGTCAACAAAGAAAATTTTTATTTTAGTTACTTTTTATTAAATAATTACAATTAATATAAATATGTATATACAAATGACAGAATCACAATATTAAGTGGCAAATTGTTTTCTCACATATAAAACTAAATTTAATTACTTGAAAATAAAATAAAAAAATCTTATGTTTCGACAATTTTCGTTCCGAAGGCATGAAGATTCTACGCCGACGCTATACCAACTTTGTCATTGCAAGGTAAATGACATAACACTGGCTTGTTTCTTAATTCATCCTATAAATTAAATGGTTGGAATGCAGTTTATCCCAACCACCCTTGGCGACAGGAATTATTTGGCTGTATTTTGCGAAATGTGGCTACCTTGGTCCGCTATTTCGCGGACTTAACTTTCTGCCAAAAAAAATCGTCAAGTTTGGCAATTTTCGAAATAGTTCCAAGTGGTTGGGCTCAACTGCATTTTCTCCAATTAAATTTAATTACTGAATTAATATTTGAAAAAACTGTATTAACATCAAGTGTCACTCTACAAGTCTTAAAAAATGTATTAAAATTGAGTGAATAAATAAAAAGTATTTTAGCAACGATTGAAAATTTGAACAAGATATATAAATATATATAAGGAAAAGTGTGAACTAATGACAGGAATTTAAAAAGATGATTCAAGACAAAAAGAAAAAAGGTTTCTCCAAAGTATGTATATTGGAATGAAAATTTATTTTTTATTTTTCTTATCAAGATACATGTTGAGATATTTTCGTTCTTGTCACTTTTCCCCCCCCCCTAACAATTAACTTTTTTAATATTCATTTCTAGAATATGTATAAGCGACTGAGATCCTTCAGACTAAAATGTTTCAATTTTAATTGAATTGAAATGCGCTTTTAGATTTACTTTGTATGGAGAAACCATCTTAATAGAGTTAAATTTATAAAATTGGGCCTGTAACTCAAGGTTGATTACATTTAGATGTAGATTAAGAATATGTGATGTATTTAAGGTTATTACTTTCAAATAGCCTTTAAAATTAGTTGCCCAGTTTATTGAATTAATGATCCTTTTAGAACAACATAACGAATTCTTGGTTTAAGCAAATAGAACCCTAAGAATCTTTTTCCAAATCCTTTTTTTAAAGGACATTTTCCCCCCCTTTCTTCTGTTTCTTTTAAATTTTCACTAACATTATTCAGCTGTTTTAGAGGAAATGATCTTTCTTAGAATTGTCTCTCTATGTTTAAGTTGTTTAATATAAAATGGTTTGTTGAATGTTATCTGTTTTATAGCTTTGAAATCCACATTACTGGTCCAATTAGATAGAGGGAGTCAAGGCTGCTGTTCTATATCTTGAGAAGTATACCGTTTGAGGAAGGTAATTTTTAAAGTTTGATAAAAGAGATTTTTTAATTTTAAAATAAGAGAAAAATGAATCAAACGATAAATTAAAACTACTGCGGGATTTGACTTAAGCGTGATTTCATTTCACATAATTAGATCATCATCATAGAATTAATGTGTAGCATTACATGCAGGAAGCAGTAATTTTAAGTGAATAAATAAATTCAAAGTATTTGCTTATCAAAAATATTAACTAAAATCACCTTAATTTTACTTTTCCAATTAAATCTTTGTCAAAATTAATTTCTAACTCTTGATGTCTCATTTGATTCTTTATGATGTTATAGAAAAGTTAAATTTATTGAGAACTTTTAGAATCTTTCTTAAAGTTTCATAAATACTATATGATAGACCATTCAACAGTCAGCGACTAGCGACACTTGTTTGTCTTTGTGATTTTACTAGAAGTATTAAAAAACTTTAACATAAGAGTAAAAATTTTATATGAATTCTAAGACGTAATATATGATTTTCAACACTTAATGGAGCAACGTAACATTTTTTTGAAATGTTAAATAATAATTGTAATATTAAAATGTTACAGTACGAACGCAAGAAAGTAGATACGTTCATAAAGTAGGTAAATTTTCGAAATTGTTTGATGTTTTCTTGAGTTATTCTAATACAAATTTAAAAATTTTACTAAATAAAAGGGGTTTTGAGTTAAAAGTATATAAAGCTAATACTTTTTATTTCGTAAGTTTATAATTATTGAATAACACTTAATATTTTTATATAAAAAGTGTTGCTTCATACATTTGATATGATTACGCAACTAACCAGTATTTTTTTAATAAAAAATGTATCATTTTTAAACTATTTATACGAAACGAATTAATAACAAAAAATATGAACATTTTATTTTTGCAGTATTTATGATGATTAAAGGCAAATGGACTACTTCCTGTAACTTAAATGCTTAGATCCGGATTTTTTTCCTTAAAATTCTTAATACCTTCTTATCTATTTGTAGTACCAAAGTTAAGCACACTTTCAAAATAACATTTTGCTTATCTTTGACTGGATATCTTGAAAGTGCAAACTTTACATATGGCCAACATGAAATCAGCTAATATTATGTTACGCTTGAAATATCTCTCTAATTGACATTCAAGATTCTAAACAAATAAAAGCTCTATAAAAAAAGACAACAGTTTTTTTAATACCATTTAATCTAAAATCGTTATATGTGGAATAAAGAAGCTTCTCTTACAATTATATTAAAACTGTTGCTTTTATGTTTGCCACCTTTTTTATGTCAAAATCTACCAATTAAAAACAACTTTCAAAAAATTAGTTGCAGCATTATTGCGCAGATAGGACTTACACATTTATAAAAAATCTGTTCACACAATCATAAAAAAAGCAACAAACGCGATATTAATTAATATGTCTATAACATTTCTATTTAAGAGAAATTACTTTGATGTATATTGAAGCATTTCAAATATTTGTGAAAATTTTGTTAAGTTGTAAGTTTATTTAATTGGAGTGCTCTTTCAATTACATATCCCTTAATTTGTTGAATCACACTTAATATTTTTATGTAAGATCTTTGAAATTTGTATAAACGCAATATGCAATTTATATAAAAGAAAAATAATTTTAAATTGTGTTGAGATATGAAAATTAAAAATGTATATGTATAAATATAATATATATATATATATATATATATATATATATATATATATACATACATACATACATACATACATAGAGAATGCTTTAATGCAACAGTTTTAATGATATTTAATAGTAAAAAAGTTGAAAAAGACATTGTACATGTATAAAAAAATACACTTTTCCATTAAATTGCTATTAAATACCTCTAATAAAACATAAAGCAATAATATTTTCTAGCTTAATATCTTATAAATAAATAAGTAATGATATTCAACAATACCGTACAACAAATATTATAAAATGTGTTTGATAAAATGTTATGTATTAACTTATAAATGTGACAGATTATATAATTTATTCCATATAAAAACTAAATCACATAGCTGTATGAATTTTTGGTTTGATTATGCATAATTCAAAATATTGCGACACTTTTTTTAGGTCTAGCGTATAATGAACCATTATAAAAATCAGTAAAGGTAACATTACAGTTCCTAAATGTAAGTATATGCTATTTTTTCATAACTAGAACGCTGTGGACTTATGTTCATATATCGAATTCCTATTTCATTGCTGTAAAACATTTATTGAGAAATAATCTTTTCATTTGAAATTTTGTTTTTTAAAAAAAACCTACTGAACGCTTTACATTAATTTATTTTCTCAACAATATGTTACACAATATTAAAAAATTGGTAAATGAATAATGCATCTTAGAAATGTTTAGATGTGCTAAAATGCATCCCATTAAAAATCAATTTCTATTTAGAATTCCAAAAATTATTAGTATTATGATGTTCTTATTCTAATAGAAATTTTTTTTTCTGTTATTCTTTTGCATAAATATCACATTCAGAAACACTTTTTTGAAGAAAATACGTATGTATGAAATTAAAATTATATTCTTACTCAGTGGTTTTTAACTTTTTTTCAGTCTGAGTAATTCTAAGTGGTTCGGCTCTTTTTCACGTACCCTCGTTCCCAAATCATCCAGAAAGAGTATAGTGAGTTGAATTAAATAGTCTAGTTTTACATTACATAGGTTTTTTTTTATTCTTGTAATAAATAAATTAACTCAATATTTGGGAAAAAGAAAAATTAATAGGATATTTGGAAATAAGTGAAATTACAAAGTTTTGAAAAATTAGGCTCAAAAGGGGAAACATACATTCTCAAATTAACAGCTGCGTTTGATTTGCTTTGTTTCTATATTTATCAATTAATAAGCTCATTGATAGTAAAAAGATAACAAGTACGAGTTCATTATGGCGTTGTTAGAAAGTTCATGGTATTCATCACCAACATAAGTCTCAAATCTGAATAGGTTCATTATTCAACCATTGAAGAGGTTCTAAAGAGTGGTATCTGATGTGAACTCTAGCAATTTCCCCTTTTCGGTAATCCACAATGAAGCCGGTTCAAAAATAATGTTCTTTGAAAGGATTAAATAATCGCATATCATCCATTTCGGCCCTGAAAAATATTTTTCAAAAGGGAATTTTTTAGTCTTTCCAAGAGCTCAGTTATCTTATCATCAACTGTTGAATTTACCTCAGCTCGGAAATTGTGAAATGTTTCTAACATTTCAAGCTGTCCCTTTTTAATACCCTATGTCCCAAAATCAAAATTTTCCACAAAGATTCAATTTTATATTCAATGAAATTGTATATTGTTTTTATAGAATATCAGCATTTCCTTGATAGCTTGCAATAAAAAATAAATTGAAAATAATGAAAATAACATGTTATTAATTTTAGAAAAGGTACAAAATATTTATTTATATACATTTCATGCGGTAAATATGTACATGCATCGTAATAGAATACAGAAAGGCGAACACGTGACAAAAGAAAAGGAGTTATATGGCAGAAAATGTACAAGAAATAAATATTGGCATATACAATATTTTTTTTGCATCAAGTTTAAAGGTTTGGACTTCAAAATAAATAATCATTTAAATGATTTATCAATTTAAGAAATATCAATTTATTCACTTTTTTCGTTGTTAATGTTTGTAAAAACTGAATGAATTCCATAGAATCTAACATCTTATATAGTAATTATGCATGAGATATCATTTTAAATTCAAATGTTAAATATATATTTGTTCCTGGAGAAAAATTACTGACATAATTGATAAAGCGATTTCTGTTCAATTTTAGAATGAAAATTATGGCATACATTCCCATGAAGAGTGACTGTCTTTTCAATAACAACACTCTTAGTATTGTAACGCCTGCCCATTCCAGGCTGCCTCTTGTGCCATAGCTAACTCAATTATTAAACACTAAGACACAATAAGTCAATCAAAGAGACACTAGAACAATATTTACGGAATTTATTAATTTCTATTTACTATAATAACAACTATTTATGCTCTCCCGGGCAAGGATACTAGTACCCTAATTCAACCCACCAATAGTAATCTAACAGACTCTTACCATTAAGCCTTCCTCGACTGTAACTCAGACTCTGGAACAAATGTAGCACTCTGGAATAACTAAATCTCCTGAAACTCTACACCTTTAATCCAATCGCCAATTTCAACCTCTCTTTCCACTTCTCCTTCAGCCTCTCTATCGCGACTTTCCGTCGGAGTTTATATATTTCCTAACTCTTCCGCTTCACTTCATTTCTACCTGCTTTCTATCTACATATTCACGTTTCATTTTTGGTTGGGCAAAGGTTGTTTAGCAAAAGCAATCAATATTAATTAAAAGTCCCTAAGGTCAGTGAAGAAAAACCGCGAATAGCCCAATGTCACAGTATCTGAAAACATTTGAGAATTCAAATATTTTAATCTAGTATTTTTTTCTTGTCTCTTACCCATAACTCAAAAGTAAGAAATATGTTGTTTGTAATTGTTTGTAATCCCTATTTTACTCTATGAAGTGATTTAATACGAGTACAACTTAATCAACTAGCCCTTATTCCAAATTTTTTAAAAAATTTCCCTTTAACTATCGTTATCTCACACTGGACCAGTCAATAATGGGAAATAATTTTTTCTTAACAATAATTATAGTATTTCTAGTTTTCGACCCTGTTTTATATGATGGCGATTATTGCACTCCAAATTGCTGTATTATTTCTAATATTTCCCAAAATACTTTTATCATAAACATCCGTAATAAATTATAGTATTATAACGATTTCTGTAAGCTTAAAATGGAATTATTTTTTGTGCTAGAATTACATTTAATATTTTGGAAAAACATATTACCAGCAAAGCATTTTATGTCTACATGACTGCAAAAGGCAATCACGTAAGCATACAAAAATAAATATATAAGTTTTGTATTAATGTTGATACAAAATATTTGTCAATATGATCAGAAGATTGGAATACTAATGTCAGAGAATGGTCAGAATTATTTGAATATGCTAGTGCATTATTTAATTAAGAATATTACATGTCTTAAGCTGATAGTAAATATTTATTTCAACAAATTACTCTTGTTCTTCATTTTTTTTTTCAGAAATAGTTCTTAGAGAAATACGATAAATATGGTTAAGACTCATTCATTTACTCTATGTGATAAATATATTCCTCAAAAGTGTTTGTCTGCATTTCAGAAAATAAATGACGTTCAAGTAAAAAAAATATGTGGCAGGTAATTTATTTATTTGTTAAAAATTTTGAAACATGACATTAGAAATTAAATTAGGAAAATTGTATATCAATTTTTAAAGCTTTTAATTTTTTAGTGTTAGTTTTTAAAACGTTTTTCTGAATTTCACTTGGTGTGTGTGTGTGTGTGTGTGTGTCATCAAATTTTTGATCGTTAATTTAACCAACTTCCCATCAAGCTAGAGCTTTGAAATTTTGGGAATCGTTCGTACTCACCTAACAATGCAATATTTAGACATTTGCGACAAGTTTCAACTAACATTTTCTTTAATAATGCAGTTTAGCTCAACCACTTGGGCGATTTCAAAAACTGCCAAACTTGGCGTTTTTTTTTTTTTGGCTAGAATGTTAAATCCACGAAGCGGACCAGAGTAGCCACATTTGGCAAAATACCGCCAAATAATTCCTGTCATCAAGAGTGCTTGGACTTAACTGTATTCCAATCATTTAATTTACCGGATGAATTAATCAATTTTAATGTTTTTATCAGTGTGACATCACATTTTCTATCAATAATTTAACTAACTTCCCATCAAGCTTTAGCTCTGAAATTTCGGGAACCGTTCTTACTTGCCTAACAAAGCAATATTTAGATATTTGAGACCAGTTTTAACCAATATTTCAATAATTTTCATTAATAAACTTTGCCATCATATAAAAACGTTGGTTTTTATCTCGAATTATTCTCTTTTTTGTTATTTATGAGTGGGTTAGTTTATATGACTTTAGCTTTTGCTACCTTTTAATAAGCAATACTTATTATCAGAATCAATTTAAAATAATTATATTTTATTACGTATCATAAGTAATAATGTCCAAACATTAGTTTGATATATTTCAATGAATATATTTTTTTTGTCGAGGATATTGCTTTTTCTGAAGATATCCATTATAAAGACATCCAGTGGCCATCGTAGCCTAGTTGTCATGGTCGCGAAATCGTGCTCGGCGTTGTTTCTATTGACTCATGGGTTCGAGTCCCGATGTCACTAAAGATCCAGCACGAAGCATGGTTGATGCACGTTAAATTTGTTGAGGCTCCAAGTACTCTTGATGGCGTGGTGTAGAAGTTTAGAAAAGGAGATGCCACCTCAGGTACCGCACTCGACCTTGGTTCAAAATTATGAAATCCGTTCCCAATAGCTCCCGAATTTGGATTTGCCATTTTGTTGGCCGTCTCTCATAATTCCAAAGTTTCTATTTATTCTGACAGTTTATCATCAATATTGGTGCTGTAGAGTACCAGAAATAAATCGGCTTTTATTAAAATCCTTAAAGAAAAATTAACAATTTATTCTGATTTTTTTACAACTTACACTGGGTTCGGCCATCGTCGGAGATTATTATTACGAAACCTTGGATTTATTTCCAAAGTTCGCTGTCACTGATGGTGAGGGAATGAATGTCCCTGCCACTTTCGATTTCATATAGTTATGATTTTAAGAATTCTTTCTGACTGAGATGTCTGGTGGTCCACTTGTAATACTGGTATTCGGGTTCAGTCCTATATTCCGAGACCAAATCTGAGTTTTTATACGAATTCTGGTTTTATTATTCGCTTCTTAACTATACATGGTCCCTTCGTTCCGTATATAAATCGTTTTAATTTAAAGAATTAAAAACTTTTGTCCCTGTGGCTCTTTTGGAGATGCTGACCACTTCGTTTCCTCTTGCCCTCTTAACAAGAGTTTTCATTTAAACTGTACATTATTGAAGCGAAACTTATTTGGTTGAAGTCCGTGTGTGAAAATTTTTACTTGCATTTCAGGCTTAAATCCTGTATTTTACGGCTCGTAAAATTACCCAATAAATTTCTTAATTATTTCAGACATTTCTTAATAATTTAATTTTCCTTATTGTGCAGTTATAACAGAATACCTGTTACATATGCTCATTTTTTTGTCTAACACCTCATTTTTATTTACGAGATTATGGACGCTTTTGTATTGTGCCATTTAGCCTGTTAAGCATCTTACTTCTGCAAAAAAATTCCTACTGTTAGTTTTTTTTTTTAAAGAAATTTCTGTCATGTACATTTTCTGCTCTGTAAATACATTGTAAACTTTACTTACTTTTGATTTCGAAATTATGTATTATTTTATGTTCTTTGTCAGTAAATGCTGAGTGAAGGGGTGATTGCCACCTAGGGGCCGGTTTGTAGCTCTAAGCCCTTTGGTTGAGCTTGGTCTTCTTGGGTATTCTGCCAATAACTCCCGTTTGGCTTTTGAATGCGATGTTAATCAACAATCAATAATAAATTAAAGATTCTCAAATTTAATTAGAAACAGTTACGAAAAATCTATTAAATAAATTTCCTTTATGGAATATTTATCATAAAATTTCTAACAAAAAAGACGTATATTCATCATTGAAAAAACAATTAGTATTCCAAAAAGTAATAAATTACTACTATACCTTGTAATTTTATTATTTTTTTATACAAATACTAGCCAAAAATTACTTTACTTAAAAGTTCAAATAGATTAAAAAATATTTTTTAAA
This sequence comes from Nephila pilipes, assembly GCA_019974015.1. Lineage (NCBI taxonomy): Eukaryota > Metazoa > Arthropoda > Arachnida > Araneae > Nephilidae > Nephila > Nephila pilipes. Next base: position 17,027 of record BMAW01006724.1, read on the forward strand.
TTGCTAGTAATGTAAGCCCTTAAATTAAAATAAATATTATCCATTTTAATTACAGTTCAAAATGGAATGTTTTATAGCATATATTATTATTAAATAATAATTATATTATAAAGTTTAATATAAAATCTTAAAACTATATTTTTTCATATATATATAAGTTGCTCTTGCTTAAAATTTTAAACCCATATAATATCTGTCTTTTCAGAAATTGTTCATTACCTTCTATCAAAGTGTTAACGATGTCCTTCCCTCATCACTCGAGTCACGATTCTGATAATGATTGCTGTAACTGCTGTGAAATGATTGAAGAACGCTTGAAATATGCGGAAAACTCTTATACTCGGAAATCAAATAGGAAAATGAATCGTTTGCCTAGATATTACATCTTACCAGCTTTTATTCTGAAGTCCAACACAGGATTTATTGATTCTCACTGCCATTTGGATTTTCTCTTTAATCGAATGAAATTTGTTGGGACATACGCAGATTATCGAATAAAGCATAAAGCCACTTTCCCCAACAATTACAGAGGATGTATTGCTGTATTTTGCAAACCTTCAACGTTTTCCAAAGTAAGAAATTGAGTATTTATTTCAATGCATAGAACAGGTAAAATTTATGTAAATAAGCTATAAATCAGGCAAGTTAATATTTTATATGTCTATTTAGAAGACTAACAAATGCAAACCATGCGAATCTAAATATCTTATAAATAAGAAAAAAATAGATCAAAATATTTTCAATTCAGAAATAAGCATTTATTTCTCTCCTTAATTCTGTAGATTTTGATAGAATTTTGTTGAAGAGAGAAATTCTGATTGATAAATTTTGGAAGAGATGTAGAATTTATTATCTTTAACTATGTTTCAGTTGATCTGTCAATCTGTCGGACTGTATTTAAATGGAAAACATATTCACACAAAACACACACAGATAGCTCACGAAACAAGGCAATCAATTAAAAGGATTTAATTAAGCTCATGACAAAACGCTTACACTGGATCAATCAGATAGTTACACACTTTAATATAACGTATAAAATATGAGAAATTTAATACTCTAGTAAAATAGAATCAATACTAAAACTTAGTGCAGAAAATAAAAGAATTTTAAAAACTGCAACCTCTTAACGGAGATATGACTTTCACATCCAATCTGTTAAAAGATGCAAGCGAATAAAATTTATCAAATAATCCTAACAATATCACAACGATACGGTAGATGAACAAAACCTCAAATGAACTACATAATTATATGTACTCCCATTATCCAGATTAAGGTTATTTCTTATCATCGCAGAAGTTGGGGTTGATAAATTGGAGATAAAGAAGTTAATAAAATTTGATCTCTTCGTCTTTTTCTTCATTATAGAAAAAAATAACATTTCTCAAAAATTATAGGAAAATAAATAATAACATTTAGAAAATAAATTAATTACTAATGGCTATCCTCAATAGTGTAATCGTATCAATATTAGAAAAGAACACAACAACAAATATATTTATTGCTTATCCCTCTACAGACGAATTTTTGAATCATTGTTAGTTAAAATATATCCAAATTTAAAGGGAGTTTAGTTCAATTCTTCAGTTAATTTTTTTACAAGGGCATTTTTAAAGATTTTCCTATCAAAAAAATACTTCGATGGATTTTCCTAAGAAGTTTGCATCGATTTTCGACTTAACTTTAACTATACAAACTTTAACTATACAAATGAAATTAATTAAATTAAATTAATTAAAAGGCCGTAATTACGATAAAAATAATGAGAGGTTAATGTTCAAGAATCTGAGGTTTCGTAAATTATAATATTAACGATATTGTTGGGGAGATTTTGTGAGAGGACGATTAATCGACGTTTCATCTGTTGAAAATAAGGTCGATTAACGTTTAAATAAGAATTTTTTACTATTCATATAATTAAATAAAATTTTTAAAATCTCATAAGTTTGCATTGCATAAAATGTGAGCTAATTAAAGCGTAAGATGGAATTATTTTCAAAGGAGTGCGACTTTTTCTATGATTTTCAAGTTATTATTACGGGGTCCAAATTTAAATCAAGGTGAAGGGGTGCATAATTTCATTATCTCTTTCAAACGTATACACAAACAACGATTTTGTAATACTTTTATCATTTTTATTCAATCAAAAAATTGCTTATGTGCCTTTTAAAAAATTGCTTACGTGCATATGTCCAAACTTGCTTATTTGTATTTTAAATCATATTACATTGATTGTAAAATTTTACAGAGTCGAAATGTAAGATTTTAATTATATATTATTGAGTAATTATGTATATACACTGAGAGGTTATGAAAATCTGAATTTTGTATTTCCGTGAAATATGTTTTACTAACATATGCATCGTTGTCCCATTACATTATTACGAGAAAAGGCTCGCACTTTTGTTATCGTAATGATTAAAAAACTATTCACATAAATATTTGGAAAGTACTTGATTATTTTCAGCTGCTGAAATATCCAATTTTAATAAGTTCCCCTTTAATGGTATTTCTACAAAATTTTTAGCTATTTGCTTAAGCCTTTAACTGTTTGATCAAAAATTTATAAGATTTATCTCTTTAACCCGAATATTATCGAGACAGTAAATACTAAGCAATTTAATTTTAAAAAATTTAATCCAATGTAATGCCTGTAAGTTAAGAACGATAAATTCATTGGAAATGTCATGTCCATTGCATATTAAGGTACCAATTTGGCAAAAGCATCTTGATCAGGAAAATGTTTGGGGAGCCTTTGGTTGTCATCCACATCATGCAACAGCCTATAACGACTGCATTGAAGAATCCCTTAAGATTGCTCTTACATATCCGAAAGTGCGGGCTTTAGGAGAAATTGGGCTAGATTATTCGAGTAGGTAAGTATGTTTTAAATTTAGTTCATATCTTAACCGGCAACGGACTTAAGGATCCTGTCTACCAGTCATTTTGAATTCGTGAACGTAATGTTAATCATACGAAATTTTTATTTTCCTCCTTTTGTCTAGATTATTAAATTTATTTGCGATAAATAAAGGTATTCAAAACAGCAAAAAGTAATGTGGTTTCTGGGGAATTAAATTTTTTTCCGTCGGCATTTATAGAGATGTTTTTACGATTACCTTAATTATTTGTTTTAGGCATTTCTGAATTTTAAAAACTCCGGAGAACATGTATTTTTACGGAAACCTTAATTATTTTTTTGAGCTTTCGGATGCACTTTGTCGCATTCAAATAGACGAAAGAGTCCAGATTTGAGTACGAAAGTAGAAATTTCATAGGATTAACATTAGTTCACAAATTCAAATTGACTAATAGACGGATACCTTAATCAAACGGCTATCTGATTCAGTGAAAGGAGCGCTTCATTCATTCACTATTGGTCTCACGATGAATTCGTCTATAACCTCCAGTTTTCATGAAATTCTTGGCGCATTTCGGTACTGATTGTATTTTTATACGGACCTCTTTTTCTACTTGGACGTTGTTTTTACTATTACGAGTATGAGGTATCCGATAATTTCCACTAAGTTTCGTCCAATTGATATCTGAAAAAAATTGGTACTTCAGCGTTATAGCTGTCTTAGAATTATCGATTTAATCACATGGTGGGACTATAAATTACGCATTTTCTACGAATATATGTTACAATACTAGAAATAATGAAAATGAAGAAAATAAAAACACAAAAATATTTTTAGCAATTTATACACCTGCAATTTGTAAGAAAATAGACAACACATACACACACAGATATATATATATATATATATATATATATATATATATATATATATATATCAAGTTATTTCACCCAGTGAAATAACTTGATTACACTAATTAATATAATTTTGGTTCTCAATTATTATTAACGTTTTGAACAGTAATCCCAAGGCATTAAACTGCTTGCGATTTATTTATTTAAAAGGCCTTGATCATGAGGAACTAGTGTAATTAATTCATTGTAAAACAATAAAATTTCATGCACACAAATGTCTTTGTAAATACATTGAAGAAGAATGGGAATTCAATTAATCTGAATTAAAACTAAAATTTAAGGAAATGAAATTGCAGTCTACAGAAATGGAAGGATGAATAAATGCCAACAATAAGTTAATTTTTTTTTAAACTAAGCTTTTATTTAAAGGTGTGTGGACTAAAGATATAAAAATAATTTTTAAATGTAAAATAATATATAATTAATTAAAGTTTGAGGTGCTCAGCTAAGATACCTAGGTAATATGACGGGTAAATTACCATACCTACTTACTTATATTGGAGATCAAAAGAGTAATAAAGCCTTAAGCTCTTATAAATTACATATTTTATACTTGAAAAAATATTTTTATTCCTTTTGGAATATTTTTTTATTTCCTCCTTGGAATAAAAACTTGAATAATTTTTTTTACTTATATTTATTTAATTCTTTCAGTCTGCAAATTTGAGGCTCAAAAAAGTAATTATGTGAGCTATACGTGTGTGCAAAATTACAACTCAATTGCACACTGTTAAGTGTAATATCCGATAACCTAGGCACTTTCTAAGTCCGTCACGGCTTAAACATACCATAGTATTGTATTGCCATCGGACGTGTATATACAATTTCAGGTTGATCGGACGATAGGAAATGAGTTAAAATTCGAGTACAAATTTTGAACTGTAAAGACATGTATATGAACATAGCAAGTTAAATAAAAGCTTGTAAAACTTCTGAACATTAAAATATATTATGTAATTTGAATTTAAAGAATAATCAAAGTATTTGAATATTAATAAAATGTATAATAATATTTTTTATGAGCCGAATCATCAAATCTCTCTTAGTGCTCCAAAAAACGTTGAGCAGATTGTCGTCTTCATCCTTTTAACTTTTGTCAGGGCCTTTATTTCGTAAGAACCAAAACAATTTTGATGGAAAAATTAGAATAACGAAACCTGTATTACTACAATGGAACAAAAATTAAGCATTTTAAAGCAAGAAAATAACATCGTCGGATGAGGGAGATTGACTGCCACAGAGACTCAAAAACTGTCTCATTTCTAGCATGGATTCACGTTGTAAATACTGTATAACTGTGAAGGGGGAACATAATTCTTTTTAACCCATTTTTTTAATCCTGAAACAACTGTACTTAGGTAAAATAGGAGATCCATAAATGTTTCTTTTTTTTAAAAAAAAAAAATTATCATATAAACCGATGTGCACATCTAGTTTTAAAGAAATCTGTTCAGTACTTCTGAAGATAATCAGCCAAAAGTGAAAATTCTCTTAACTTCAAGCACCAATATAAGTTAATACCGTTGTGATTTCTATTTATTTTGTGCACTCTGTATTCCAAATGTTTGGCTTAACGCAGTATTACGTTATTTTTCTGAGTTCCCGCTTTCAAAAGGGCCGATCAAAAAGATTCTTTAAGCGATGAATTTTTACTTTATTAAATTCCTAAATTTTACTTTATGGATTTTTTAAATTAAAGTTTGTTTATAAAAATGAATAATTTATTTGGAAGTTCTGAATTGTTCATGAAATTTATAAACTAACAATTAATATTCATACATTATTTAAAACTGCCATTGCTTTCCAGAATTTTATCAAAAATAATTTTTATAAACATTAATAATTATTTTCCTGATTTTATTTTTTTAATAAAAGAATAATTGAAAAAAGGCTGCAAAAAATTAATTGGTTTGATCCAAAACCGATGAAATAAGATTGTTACTAAATGAATCGAAATAATTAATATGTATTTGAAAAAAAATTATTATTTAAATTTTAGTCTAAGTTGCCATAAGAAATACATTGCTTTTCAATTCACCCCTCATTTTCAATTCCTCTTGATTTATTTGTAGTATTTTATTATCAAATTTCAGGTAGAAATATTGATATAAATTAATGTATTAATTTTTTTTTAAAAAAAGTATTTATTCAAATTTTGATTACCTTTATTATTGATGAAAGATGAAACTGTGCTTTGTTAATTGCAGAATTACATCCCATAAAATATGTGATCCTTAGAATCTTCTTTTAATATCAGTTTGTAATTATATAATTTGTTAATATTTACAGAAACAAGTGTCCGAAAGAGATTCAGCACAGAGTTCTTAGACGACAATTGAAAATTGCTTTTGAAACTCGGTTTCGAGTCGTTATTCACTGTCGGGATGCTAATAAGGATTGTATTGATATCTTAAGAGAAGTAGGGCTTTGCTTAACTTTTTTTTAAAAAAATATTTCATTGGTTTAGAAGTCTTATATTTTATTCACAAACTAAATGTATTTCAGTTTCAATTGATTTTTGAAGGAATAAGATTTCGTACATATAAATAATGTAATCCAGCGAGTACAAATAAATTTCATTTTTTATGCTTTAACTTGACTAAGATCGAGAAAATTTAATTTCGTTGAAACAGGACTTTTTATAGTGACACATACTGTAGTAAAATTATAATTGTCATATAGTTTTTGGCGCAATACAATTTGTTATTTTTCATCTCCATATTTCATGGATTTTTTTTTAAAAAAAATTATACTTTAAAAAGTTAGAAATAAAATAAAATTCAAAAGAATTTTTTAAAACCCTTAAAAATAGCAATTAAAAACATATCAGGTGTGGTTTAATATAAATAAAAAAAACTTAAGTTAAGAATCAATGCATTTCAGATATACTAGATACAAATTTCTCCGAAATGAAAAAAAAAAAAAAATTCTAATGGACGTACATTGTAGATTAACATGCAGTCTTGTTATTTTTAATTAAAATTTTAAAAACTGATAACCTTTAATACATGAAGAAAAATAAATGTTCTCAATGAAAAGAAAAGTTTCTCGAAAAGAAAAACTTTATTTTATAATCAGTAATAATTACTAATATAAATGTTGTATAACTCTCTCACACACACATACATTCTCTCTCACCAAGAGCGAATATTATTTTGAGAAATATTATTGCAATAATCATATACGATTAATATGCAAATCACAAATGGGATTTTACATCTTTGATTAGCTTTATTTTTACAGATTTTTTTATTTACTAGTTGTTATTAAAACACATCTTCAATAATCAATATGCATCACATCTTCTATAATCATGTAACTACGAGTAACATGCAAATCACAAATAGGATTTTTCGTCTCTTATTAGCACTGTTTTTATGGATTTATTTATTTACTGACAATTATTATAACACATCTCCAAAAATACTTTTACAACATAAAATTTATGATAAAAAATAATAATGAAAATTAATTATTTAAATATCTTTGGTAATAACATTTTATTTTGTAATATTTAAATTTTTTTTCTTGCTATATAATTTTCGTCAATTTAGAAAACTTTTTTTTTTTTCATAGTTTGAAAATGTGTATAATTTCTTTCTTTCTTTTTATATAGTTGCTTCCAAAAGATTACGTTTTTCATCTACACTGCTTTACAGATAGTTGGTATTGGGCTCAAAAATGGTTGAAAACGTTCCCAAATGTATTTATTGGAATAACAAATCTTGTGACTTACAATTCAGCCAAACTGACACACGAAGTTGCTAAGAAAATTCCATTGAATCATTTACTTCTAGAAACAGATGCTCCATACTTTGTTCCCAGAAAGGTGATTATATATTTCCTTTTACACTTCATTTTTTTCACTAGTCAAGAGCTGTAGCAGGGGAGAAATATAAATATCTAAATGCAGCAAAAACTTTTTTTTGTCCTTACACCTTACAGAAACAAGTATAGAGAGCTCCTTACACAACGAAATAAAGATTCTTCAGGACTTCAATACTTTTTGAATCATACATAATTTTTTTAACATTTTTATTTATAACATGATAACAAATACTTGTTTATTGTACAGTAGCCATTTTCCCACTGAATTCAGTTATTATGTAAAGGAAATATGGACGAGCATATGCATGCTCGTTCAGGGAGCATTAACAGTTTGTCAGGATATCATTCATCAGACAGACTAAGCTAAGCAGCTATATTCATTAATGTTCAGTTATTTTCTACAACAACTTAATTACAAAATAATGAAGACATCTGAAGTATCTTAGATCAGAGGGGCCCAACATGGATTGAAAGGATCTCGTAAACCGGTTTAATTTACTACTACAGGTTAACTACTAATTTATGTATGATAAATATCCGAACTGTTTATACTTACATATGCAAGGAAATATATTCTAGTCATTGCTGATATGAATAAGTTCTTGAAATATAAACGAGTAGTTTTTTTAAACATGACACTACTTCGATTTTCATTGCACGTAGAATAACAATGTTTAAATTCAATCAAATTTCTTAAGAATCGGAATGCAATTTCTCATTATGCTTTAGGTAATTCGAAATCATTTTGATATTAAAACAGTAGCTTGAGAAAAAGGCATTCTTCAAATATTTATCAAATATAAATAAAATGTTACATAAAATTGAATTTCCTTTTTATATAAACATAAAAGTATATTTAATTATTATTATAGAGTAATATTCAAATAACATTTAATTTTCGAAATGAAATTGCGAAAATCAATAAAGAACCCGAAAGGAAAATCTCACATTGCTTAATAACAATTATCTATTTTAGTTATAAATGGACTTTCTAAATAAATAAATTTTGAGTAGTTTTTATATAACAGGTCAATTGAAAAGTCCCCGGCCTACCATAGTAAAACACATTTTTTTGGCAAAATTAGTTTTTTTTTTTATTCAACATAATTCCCTTCAAGGGGGATACACTGATTATAGCGACCCTCCAACTTTTCGATACCATTTTTGTAGTACGATTTGTCCTTTGCTTCAAAATAGGCCTCAGTTTCGGCGATCAACTCTTCATTCGACGAAAATTTCTTCCCAGCGAGCATTCTTTTGAGATCTGAGAACAGGAAATAGTCGCTGGGGGCCAGATCTTCAGAATACGGTGGATGAGGAAGCAATTCGAAGCCCAATTCATGGATTTTTGCCATCGTTTTTACTGACTTGTGACACGGTGCATTGTCTTGGTGAAGCAGCACTTCCTTTTTCATCAAATGCGGCCGTTTATCGGCGATTTCGTCCTTCAAACGGTCCAATAACGCTATGTAATAGTCGTTGTGGATGGTCCTTCCTTTTTCAAGGTAGTCAATGAAAATTATTCCATGCGCATCCCAAAATACAGACGCCATAACCTTGCAAGCCGACTGTTGCGTTTTCCCACGCTTTGGAGCGGGTTCATCGTGTGCAGTCCACTCGGATGACTGTCGATTGGACTTCGGAGTGAAATGATGGAGCCATGTTTCATCCATTGTCACATATCGACGCAAAAACTCGGATTTATTACGCTTGGTCATCTTCAAACACTGCTCCGAATCATCAACTCGTCGTTGTTTTTGGTCAAAAGTGAGCTCGCGTGGCACCCACTTTGCACAGAGCTTTCTCATACCCAAATATTCGTGAATGATATGATGTATACGTTCAGTTGATATCTTTAGAGTGTCTGCTATTTCATTCAATTTCAATTTATGGTCATTCAAAATCATTTTGTGGATTTTTTTAATGTTTTCGTCGGTAACAACCTCTTTTGGGCGTCCACGTCTAGTAGCGCCATCTATATGTCAGGCCGGGGACTTTTCAATTGACCTGTTAGCATGAACCAAATCCTCTTAATCAAGTTTGAATATTGAATAATAAAAAAGTTCCATCTCATTCCTAAAAAAATAATTATATTTCTTACGCTTGTATTCTTTAAATACTTATAATATCAAAGAATTATATAAATATTTCTGTTTTCAACTTATTTTAAGCTTTTATATTCAGCAGACATTTATATCAATATTTAATTTCTCAGATATCTAAAAGAATCAGATGGTCTCATCCTGGAATGGCTATTCATGTAGCTGCTCAAATTGCTTCACTCCGGAATATCACAGTGGAAGAAGTTCTGTACTGGACTCACAAAAATACCATAATAATGTACGAGTTGTAGAAATGTTTGTGATATTTGTTATTTTGAAGAACTCATACAGTATATTATTTTAGGATGAGGAACGGTTATGACTTTTATAAAACGTGTTAATTTACATCACAATCAAAGCAATTTAATCTAATTTATGGACAATCTACTTTTATCAGCACTGCGTAATACATGTATTATTTAATTTTGTAGCTTATCAATCTGCTTTTGAAATTGTAGTCAATGAAGAGAAATTTACTCCTCACAATCTTTGTCAATTTCACTCCGTGAGAATCGAAAATGTTTGTCTTTAATTTTTAAAAGTAGCTTGGTTAGTACAAGTACTTTTAGTTGTGGTTACAGAATAAATGGTTTTATTTTTTTAAAAGCTGTAACGAGCCGTTGTGTGTTTGCTCTTATTTCTTTTTCTATGATAGTGAGACGCTCTTGACTGCATGTTCTGCTTTTAACTCTACTCATTTAAACGTTTCAAATCATACACATCAACTTTAATTATATACATTAATTTTAACTGTCATGTAAAAAAGGAAATATTTGAGGTTGAGGAAAATTCTTAAGAACTAACATTTCATTTTTTACCTAACTTTGGCTTTTCCCTTTTCATTTAATTTTTTTTTTATCTCAAACAGCTTTTAAATCTGTTCTAAAAATTCATCCCCTTGCGTTTGGCACAATATGTCCCATGAGGACTCAGTGTCCAAAATTCCAACAAACCAACTCACAATTGTGAGGGGGGGGGGAGTTCTAACATTTTTCTTCTTCCAAAAGTAAAGAATAATTTTGAAATGAAAAATATCATGTAAAAAATTGATTTAAATGATGGAGACGTATCTTCATTTTTAATTTTATTTGAAGGGCAAAACAATCGAGTTGGACTTAAGGAAGAAGATTATGTTAGTCACTTGTTGGGATTCGCCAGGGGATCAGAAAAAGCGAACGAATATAAATCTGTCAAAAATTTACTATTAAAGCACTTTAAACTTAGCACTGAAACGTTTAGCAAAAATTAATTAATCCTGTTAAAGATTCTAAAAATACATGGGCAGATTTTGTTTTTAAAATACGCAATTTTTTTAACAATTAGCAGGGTTAAAAAATAAGTTATTACAATCTGTACAGGAATTAATTGTTACAAATCAGTTGAAAAAATTGGTTCTTAATTTTATGTGTGAACATTTTATTGATTCTTGGCCAAGTTTACAAAAGCAAATTAATTAGCGGAAAAATTAGTTGATTACAAATCTGTTCTATCTGACAGCAAAGCTGATCATGAAAATAAAAAAAAATTATCGTATTCATCCTAAAAATTATTCTCGAATGAATTTTGAGTTATGTATTCATAATTCAAGTAGTTCGAATATAATAAATTAGAAAATAGAAATTCACTGAGTCATAAATTTATTGCAAAAGGAGGCTCTTTGAAGCATATAGTTAGCCCTAGAACTTTTAATTCGGCAACTCGTAACGAAAAAGGAGAACTGAAATATTTTTCTTGTAATAATTTTGGCGCAATTCTAAAAATTCTTACACTCAGTATAGTAAACTCCACGAAATATTACATAAAAAATATAAATTTGCCTCTCTCAACGGATAGAGTAAATAAATAAATATTTATCATAATGAGTCCGCCACATCTAATAGATACTTGAGATCCGCGCACTCATGAATAGCCGCAGAGTCAGTACACTAATTAATACGGGATCTTCAAATTGTTTACTGGAAGAATAAGTTACAAACAGATCATTTCACCTTGCAGAAAGGACATCCTTTCAGTAATCAGTTAAAACCAGTCTTTTAAAGATTAGCGTGACAGTAATAGATTTTCAAATCGAAAATGTTTTGGGAAAATGGATTTCTGTTTTAATTGTTCCTCACTCAACTCACCCAGTTGATTTATTGATTGGATGTAAGTTTTTGGACTTACCGTATATTACTTATATAAGGATCGGTGAAAATTTAAGCATTAATTTTGCGAAACATTGCTCATTTATAAAATTAAATTGCATAGAAGTGATGCCTTGAATTCAAATAAAAACAATTGGAATTACTCCACGGGAATTTGCCAATGTAAACAAAAAACAAGAAGCCACAGAATAATATTTAAAACAAAAAGAATATCATAATTGGAGAATAAGAAGAAAAGCGAATATGCGAGAAGAAACGATCCCAATCTCAACAGGAAGAGTTTGATTTCAAATGAAGAATTAGTTGGAATTCAGCTCCTTGAACTTGCATAGCCCTATCTTAACTTCCACGCAGTATCAATGTGAGTATTTTGCCTGGATTTTCTTTTGATTTAAAGAAAATCCAGTTTCTCTACATATTAAGGCTCTTTATTTGATCTAGAACTCGATTGAAAAATTGTTAAATCAAATATTAATAATAAGGTTTTAAATGAAAAGATAATTCATTTCCCTCCATTTGTTTTATTATTAAACACACAGACTTCGATGGTTCGTGAACTATTAGCTGGTTTTTAAAAACATTTCATTTAGATATACAAATGCCTTTTTGATGTGAAAAATGATATCAAGCAATCGGAAATCACGGAATTCCTATTAAAATAAACTTATCAAAAACATTTTAAAAAAACTACGTAATTCCTTAGAAATAATATTATCACTTCACAAAAAAAAATTACGACATTCCATCTTTTGTTTTTCTTGTTTTGTGGAATATAGAACAACAAAGGATATTATCCCCTTTTTCACATTTTCTTTTAATTCAGTAAATATCAAAATATTTCATCTATTGCAAGAATGGTCTGAAAACTTATTTATTAGCTACGGTTCTCTCCAAAAATTCTTCGAAATTAATATTGTGCTGTGGGTCTAACTTGAGAATATTAGAGAGAAGATTTCTATGGGACGGGTAATTAATGCAAGTCAAAAGCATATGTTCCAAATAATTGACATGGTTACAGGTTCTACATCGTGAGTTATCATTTAAATTGAATTTATGCAAAAGTCCTGGTGTTATGATCATTTTGCTGATGATTCAAGTGCTTAGTATTTCTTCTCTTTTATTTTTTGTCCATTTAGATATTATGTCTATGGTGGTGATTAATATAATTTGTTTTCCTAAGATTTCGAAATATTTCCTTGTATAAAAGTTTATATGAGTTTTTTTCATTTTGTCATAGAAAATATCGCTATTGATGTCTTCTGGCAATCCAGTATATATATATACATCGGATTCAGTTAACGATTTTGCGAGATAATCCACCAGTTCATTCCAAAAAATTTTGGAATGTCTCGAAATCCAAAGCAGAATCGTCAGAGCATGAAATTGTAATAGAATGAAGGTTTTCTGGCTAATCTATGAATGACTTTTATCGATTTTATATTGCAATTTTTAATGCTGATAGCACAGAATGGCTATATGAGAGAATTAACAGATTTTATTTTGTTTCAGTTAAATCATCTAGAGCTTAGCATATGGCAAGTGCTTCTGCTGTAAATATCGAATTGATATGATTTACTCTGTAGGCAAAAGATGCATTTTCCGTGATACCACCTGCTATTGATATCATACTTTTATTTTTTGATGCATCCGTAGCTATTGGGAAAAAGTGTCTGATTTTATGATTCACTATTTCTTAAAATTGTCCTTTTACTATATGAGTTGGTAAGTTTTCCTTTTGAAATCCAAATTCCTCTGTATAGATCTCACAAGAAAGATCTGTGCAATACGTCATTCTGAGGATTAATATAATTTGTTTTTCATCAATGCCCAAAAGACAAAAAATATTCTTGATGTTTCTGTCCCCTTCCAGGATTTCCAGATTTATTGTTTCAAAGCTATTGCGGTGCATAGGAGAAAAGATACCATTTGTTATATAAGATATAAAAAATATTTGCCAATCGTCTTTTTTTATTAGAGAAAATTTCCTGTTTAGCCATTTGTAAGAGCACGATATTTGAGGTCCATTGTGGAAGTTCCAAGGCAATTATAATAGTTTTTGTTGGTATAATATTAAAATGTTTGAGTTGATTACTAGACCATTTATTTATTATATGACAGGTGTAATAAAAAGTACTGTATATACTATTGTTAGGAAATTTAATAAGATCTGCAGCTCTTGAGCCATCGTGTTTTTCGCCTTACCTTTAAGGGTCTTAATTTCTTAAGGCATTATTTTTCATTTGATTCAACATAAAAATATTTTGCTTGCATTTAGAAAAATATACTCCTAAATATTTAATGGAGGATTGCCAAGGGAGTGGGTACCCAACCAACATAATAGTAAGATATATTTGAATTCTCTTATTTGAAAGTTTTGTCAGGACAGAGTAAGTTTCCAGTATTTGTACTCTTTTATGATTCTTTCCAGAATATCTTGTAATTTTTTATGGATGATATCGAGAGAATGATGAGAGCAATAATAAAAAAGGTCATCAGCGTATGTTGAGCATCGGCTCCTGTTTCTAAAGTTCAAAGATATCATACATGTAGATTGTAAACAACATGGGGAAGCGAACATTACCCTGAGGGACCATTTTCAATACTTTCTTCCTCGATGAAAGACATCCTCTCAATCGAATTTGAAATTATTTGTATGAAAAAAAAATTGTGCATCCAAAGTACTAATTTTCTTGTGATAACAAGTTGAAGACATTTATAAATAAGACCATCCAGTTACACAGAATAATATGCATTTTTGATGTCCAAGCTAATTCCCACTAAATATTCCTTTTGCTGCTTAGCTTCTACTATAGCTTTGTATGTAAGATATGTTTGTAATTCTACAGTCTTTAAATGGAGAAAATCTATAATGTTGTGAATGAAGTTTTCTTTCTATTGTCAGAAAATAAGAGAGGTGACTAGCTAAAATTCTTTCAAAAGTCTTATAGAAAACAGATGTTTGAGCCATTGGCCTATAAGAGGATATTGTAGTTTTATCTTTGCAGGGTTTTGAAATTGGAAGGAAAATTGCTTGTTTCCTAGATTGAGGTACAATCGATTTCTCAAATAAATGTTGAAAACAATCAAGAACAATGGCACGTTGTCTGTTATTCAATTTTTTTTTTTTTTTTGAGGAAAGAAGCTGTAATGTGATCTGCACCTGGAGTAGTGGTTTGTATATTTGTATAGCCCTATTTAATTCCGAGATATAGAACGGTTTATTTAGTATATTGTATTTGTTGTTGAGTAAATTTAAACGAAGCGGTTCATGGGAAATATTATTAGATGCAAGGAAATTGGCAAACATATTGGCCTGAATTTGAGGTTCTGTGATATATTTATTATTGACTTGAAGAATATTGAAATTTGATTCTGGACTTTTATGAGTAGAAAACTTCTTCGGGATGTTGTAGAATGTTCTTGGATTAGAAGTATTGTTACATATTGTGTACCAATATAATCTATTTCCCATTTATGTGAAATCTGAGCTTACTTGAATATTACTTGTATTATTCCACAGTTAAGGGTAAATATCACGAATGGTCTTTTTCCGGAAAAAAATTATGAGATTGAAGGTATTATTATAAATGTTGTTCCACCATAGGGAAAATTAACTGTTTGATAATCTAATATCTCGAGTATTATTTTTAATTATTTCAGACTTATTTTCAATTAGTTGCGTCTCTTCATGCTCTTGGTTGGTAAATGTATATTGTGCTTGTTTCATTACTTCTTGTCAATCTATTCGTTTTACATATTGCTTATTCTGCTTGAGTAATGAGAACTCTGTAACGATGGCGCAATGATCACTTTCAAATGAGCAGTCTAAGACATAAGTATTAGTATTGCCTGAATAGGATGATGAACATAAAGTAAGATCTATTAGAGATGCTGTACCTATATTACTTCTATGCGTGGGAGACAGTAGTACTGAGAATAATAAAATTTAAGTCAGTTAAAAAATCGATAAAGTCATTATTATGTTTAGTAGAATGATCGTATCCCCACTTTGGATAAGGACGATTAAAGTCCCCAAAAATGAAGGCCGGATCTGTTACTGATTTCAAGAAACTCAACAACTAATGTAAGCTGTCTACCAATAAGGAAAAGAAATGGAGTCCATGTCTTTCGACAAAGGAACAAGAGACCTTCAACTGAGCATTCCTTCAATTTCAATAATAACAGTTAAGAACTCCTAATACGATAATTTTAAATTTCCAACAACTCTTTTTAAGTACAATTGAAAAGATTTTACTCCAGCCTTTCAAAGCCCACCGATATGTGGCGCATGGGAGGAATGAAATGCCAACTCACTCCTTCACTAATTAGAAAATTTGAAAAATGTACATCTTGATTTTTAATTAACTTTATAAATCTCCTTAATTCTTTATTTACTCCAACAAAGTTTTTTCCATTATCCGAATAAATTCTGGCAAAAAATCGTTTCAGCGTAGCAATAAATGCATCACTAGTAAAATCATTTATAATTTCAAGATCTATTGCTTTCGTAACAAAACAAATGAAAATGCATTTATAAATTTTATGCAAAGTATGTGTACGCTGATATTTACACTTTACAAATAATGCCATAAAAGTCTATCTCGCTAACATTAAATAGATAGTCTTTGCTCTATTTGCAGGAAGATTTCCCATTTATTGAGTATGAGATATTGGGTTAGATTTAAAGCAAACACATGAATTCATAATTTTTCTACACAATGATCTACCTTGTATAACCCAAAATTTCTGCCAGACAATTGTTATGGGTCTGCATGCAAAAATTTTGCATGAAAACAGTTTAAGATTAAATTAGATAAATTATGGTTCTTAAGAAGCAATATTGGATACTTTCTACCAAATGGCAAAGTACTAAATGTTAATCTACCACCGACTCTAATAATACCAGCAGAATCAATGAAAGGATATAAATTCTTTACCTGGCTGTCAGCATTTACTTCACCTGTAGCTTTAGAGCATTAAGCTCCTTAGAAAATTTCCTTGTTTGAACAAATTTTACCAATGTTTGCTCATCTTCTTCCATTTCTGTTTCCGTCAGATGCTCAGAAAGTTTCTCATTATCAGGTTTACAATTATACACAAACCTAAGAATAAAACTCATAATATGTAATATTTTAAAATAGCTATTACTACAGTTAAGGATATCATTAAAAAAATAAATTATTAATACAGTAAATGAAGAGCTCTATTCACAATTCACTTTTTTGAGTTCCCATTGCACATTATTCTTTATTATATTATCAGGAACTTCTCTTTGAGGATGTTCACTATTTGTTAAAAAGGCAGTACCTTCCCACCCATATGAATCACGAGAATTTTTGATGGATTAACATAACAACAAATAAGATCAACCGGATTGTCTACTGATGAAACTTGACTCCATTGTTCATTACTCAAAAGATCTTGGGTTGTGGCTACACAGTTTGCCACGAAGGTTTTTAAAAAGAGCGGTTATTTTTTTATCCATGACAACACAATCATACTGTCATTCCAGTAATAGGTTTTAAAATTTTCTTCTTTGCATCAACTTGACAAGCAGTACAGCAGTGCAGAGTCCAATCTAGACACTGTAATCTTCTTCAGTGGAGCCACTTTTGATTTACTGGAAACCATTTTGATGGCAGCATCTCCAGCAGATGTTTGACATTTTCAGTGAACAACTGCTACGAAGGCAGCTTCTAAAGGGTCGCAGAAGCCCTGAAGTTCATCACTTAAAGCTCAGGAAAGGGAAGAATGCATCGGTTTACTTTTATGTTACTAATAGACTCTAGTTCTTTAGAAAAGTTGTCCCACGCACTATGAAATTCAGAAGGGAGCTGATCATCCCATTGAAGATTCAAAAGCCATATATTTTGTAAAAATATCTTAGCCAAAGATATCGCTGGTCCAAGAAGTCCCAAAGGGTCAAATAACTTATCAATTGTGGAAAGAACTGTTCTTTTAGTATGAACAACATATGATGAAATGGACACCTTACAGCAAAACTAATCACCAGTAGGATCCCAAATGACGCCTAAAGTTTTTGTTTCTGAATTTGAGAATTCATAGCTAGTTTCAGAAATAGAGGACAATTGTAGGTGATTATCTCGCCATTTGTGCAATTTCATACCAGCTCAATTTAGCATTGAAAGGAGCTGCTGTTGCATCTCTATACATTCAGGTAACGTTTTTGGACCTGATAGCACGTCGTCAACGTAGAAGTCCTCCTTGACAATAGACGCTACAAGGGGAAATTGTGTCCTTCATCTTCAGTAATTTAAAGTAGCATTCGCGTTGCTAAAAATGCTAGTTTGTATAGTAAAGTGGCGCCATCTATGGTAAATATATTGAATTACTCAGAGATAGAGAGATCTTAAAGACGAGAGGGAGATGAGATTTTTTTACAAAATTTTAATTAATATTTCAATAATTTTTTAAGAAACTTTGCCACCATTTAAAAACGTTGTTTTTAAAAACGTTGGTTTTATCTCGAATTATTTATTTCTCAACAAATTCGCATACTGTCAATCGCTCTTAACTCGCTCGCAGCACAACGAACACTGACTGGTTTTACATTTCGCCGCCAGAGGGCTATTTACAATGAATGACTGCTCGGAACAGAGATATATGATAATGTTTCTAACTACAATATCTGTCCTGCACACAAAGGATCTGAAGTAGAAAGTTTAATTTTATCATTTTTGGTAAAGGACATGTTTAGAATGTTCGCATGACTTTAAATTTTACTCTTAATTTCTGTATGTAATAATAGGGGATTAACTTTCGGAATATGAGGTTGTCCCTAATTATTCTCCAAAAGAATATTAATTTCTTGCTTTGTGTTCATTTTATAAATTCTTTATCACTCAAGGTTGTCTTAAAGTATTTATCATTTCTCGTCCCTATCATGATTTCCAAAGGAGGCAGCAACTGTTCCTTCATATCTTGAGTCACAATATACGAAAGACCCAGATTGGGTCTATTCGTTACGAAAAAAGAAACAAATAAAGGCAGTCTTACCCAAATGCTTGTATAATAAAATTCTCAATACCTCACTTTTTGAGAGTGAGGAATTAAACAGGAAAGAAACGCAAAAGGTTTGAACTGAACTTGAAGAACTTCTACAATTTCAAAGACAAACTTTACTCAGCAGTGAACTTAAAAAACTTCGTATATAACCCTATTCAAAACATTCGTTTATCAACATTCCATCAATGATACTTATTTTCTTCTCCAAAATTACACTGTTGCAAATGTTAACAACAAAAAGAATAAAACAGACGACTCTGCCATAAAAATCAACTATTAAATTAAGTTTTAAAATAAAAGAACAAATGATAAATTATTGAAGTAGACAATAATATTCTGTTCGAATATCAAAATAAGACAGACGATAAAATATTAATTTAAATGCATCTTAGCAATATAAATTTACCTTAAGCACACTGAATGTAATTATTACTATCAGAATGTAATTTATAATGTCAATCTTGCTTTTAAAATTTATTTTTCCTGACGAGGTTTATGAACGCAGCATAAACAATGTGAAATTATAACTCAATTATTTTCTATCTGCTTCACTAATTATATTTTTACAAATCTTCATACTTGGAATAAATCTCAAATTATTCTATAAAGATATTTTTTTAATACCTCATACAAAATGTGCGCAAGAGGATAATAGTTTTTGTTTTGCACTATATTCAATACAACAAACCTATCAATGAAATGAAAAGTACGCAATTTTATTGATAATATTTTTAATATTATTATAACCATTCATTCTGATTGTATTTTATTTCATGTCCCTTAATTCAAGTTTTTTTTTTTTTTTTCTACAATAACATTTTATGAATTATTGCTCAAAAATTCTTGCAAGTTATTTTAGATGGATTCAAAATTCTTAGTAATTTACGACAGCTTTCAGTTTAAAAAAATTACTATAACTTACGACAACAGTATAGCACTGAGAAAATTTTTTAATTCGCCACATTTATTTCACATACCTGTTTGTATTTATTTCTCACACTGTTCAATTTCTCACTTTAACACTGAAATGCTGATTTAATAAAACTATAATTCGACTGCTATTTTGTGTAAAAGCAGGTTTACAGAGAATCCTATGTAACGATTAAATGCTTTTGAAATTTGAAGCGCAATTTTGAAAACTCCCGTTCTTTTCGAAATGTCTTTAATTAATTTTTTTCAAGTACATCAATCTTTATTTTTGGAAATCATTTTATTTATTACTTAAATTCATAAGTTATTATTTAATTAATTTTACTTTTTGGGAAAATGACTTATTTTAATACATAACTATAAAAATTATTAAGTATTTCTTAACAATATGCAAACAAAATCAGCTATTGAGCTTGTGTTTACTTAAGGTATGAGCCTACCTTTGGAGTATTTTTTTTAAAAAAAAGAACTTTTTTTTATGGAACACATGATTTTAGTTACAATGGTGCAGTTACCTCTTATGTAGTTATCTCTTAAACGTACTGAGTTACACCAAAACTTATCAACACAACCTGATTTTACTATATATATATATATATATATATATATATATATATAAATATAACACTTTTTTAAATAAAAATAGCTCCAAAATAAATAGCTATATATTTAAATGCTATGTTTAACAAACCATTTTTGAAATCGTAAATATGTGGGCTTTAATAAAAAGTAATAAAGAAACATTCGAAAATTTTCACGGAAAAGGTGATTTTTTCCTAGGTACATACCTAAATTTAAATTATTCGGATTTTTAATCAAATACTTCCTTTCTTTTATCAAACTCTTAATAAAAATCCTTAGAGAATGTTTCAGGAAGCCTATTAAAAAAATTATTTATTTTAAAGAAAATACTGTCCAAAAGAATGCAATCACGAATTACTTTTAAAATAGAAAAATGAATCAATGTCATTATGAATTAGGGTAACTTTAAAATTACATTTTTTACCATACGTGGTTTTTTTTAAATTCAGAAAAATATGCAGTTTTTCATATTTTGGTACAAAATTGCAAATTTAATCAGCATTTAAGTATAGATGAAACGTGACACATAAAAAAATGTAACGCTTAGTATAAATTAACAAAAATACAATTTTCTCTTTTATTATTATTGCATGATTACGACATGGAAAATTCCCTCTGTAGAAATCATTTTTCAATACGAAGTACTCAATTTCATTTGAAAAAGTAAAAAAAAAAAGATTTTAAATTCTCTAAAGATCAAACTAACAGAATTGCATATGAATTTGTTAAAATATTATACTTCTCTATTTTCAGTTTACAATGCATTTACAGTTCGATGTTTATTAGTGCATTTTTTTTTAATAATTTTCAAGGAAAACAATTATACTGAAATTTTTATTTCTTAAACATACCATGTTTCTGATGAATATTACTATATTGAAAATTACCGCGGCAATAACAAACCTAAACAATGCTGGATATATCAGGGTTTCTACCATTTCCCGATTAAATGTGTAAAATACGCTGGTATACACTGAACTAAGGACAGTCCCCTTGATTTTGATAGCCCTCCAAAATGTGCAAACTGTGGTGGAGACCATGCGGTTAACTGGCGCCAGCGTCCCCGCTTCCCTAAGAGCAAAAATGGATGCTCAAATAACAAGAATAGAATCCATTTCCTCCTCTTATTGATGGAGGCACCGTCGTATATTGTAAAGTAAATAGTGTACACAGCACAGACCTCATTCAGAGGTAACAATATACGGACACAACCACAATTAAACTCCAAATGAATAAGTATCCCCCGTTAAGAGTAGTTTCTGTTTATGCTCGCAACCTCCCCCCCCAAATAATCATAAATTTCCGTTGAAGGACTTTCTAAAAATTTTGCATTCAGGCCAAAATGTTATCATTGCTGGTGACTTTAATGCAAAACACAAAATGTGGAACAATGCTAGATGCAATTCCTTTAGCTATTCACTCAAAAATTTTGTAAATAGACTTCCATGTGTGAGGATTGTTGCAGTGCACACTCCCACACATATAAATAATAACCCAAGACCGGGAGCCTAGGACTCTATCATTAATCTAGCAAAATATAAAACCATCCCCTTCAATTATGACATCAGAATAATTAATGATTCTTATCATGTCCCGGTGATCTTTACTCTGAATATTAATTCTGCTTTTATCTAAATTCCAGAGCAATTTACCACTGATTGGGAGAATTTCTGTTTTGTTGTAAATAAAAAAAACCTCTCCTAATACCACCGTCATCCAGCAATAGTGAAATTGAAAACTCTATTAACCAACTGGGAGAAATTTTCTCTGAGGCACTTGTGACAGCCTCCAAACCAAAATTTAAACCACCCCCTCTCCGCTTACCCCTAAAATCTGAACAAAAATTATTCACAGAAACAGAGCACGGAGATTTTGGCAAATTACAAGAAATCAGGATCTCAAATTTAAACTCCGTACTCTCAGTCGTAAGGTAACGAGAGATATAAAACACTTTTCCCAAGAAAGATGGTGAAAACCCATTGAGGACTTTCGCCTGAAAACAACACACTTTAGAGGGGGGGCCTCCCGATTCAGAATGCCTTTTCATCCCATATCGTTCCTTCGGAGCGCCCTTGGCAGTATCATTGTAGCTTCCATTGAAAAAACGGAAGTTGTAGCAAATAGCCTTCAGAGTCGGTTTGAATCCAATGCTGATGTAGATAATGCTCTGTTTTCTGCGCACATCCACCACAATAAACATTTTTGCCCCTCCCTCCTGTCTTGACCTGGACTGCATTCAGATTAGTGAAGTTCAAGAATTCGTACAAAAATTAAATATCAAATAGGTGCCTTGATTAGATTTAATCACATATCGCATCCTTCGAAATCTCCCACTAAAATCCATTACTCTTCTCTTTAATATGCTCATAGAGAACAGTTACTTCCCAAAAATTGAAAAACTGCCGTGGTAGTCTCCATTCTAAAACCAAATTTGGATGATGAAAACCCTCAAAATTATCGTCCAATATTTTTACTCAGATCTATGAGTAAAGCATACGATTTCGTTCTTCTGAAATTCCTGAACAAGCACTGCTTAACCAGGAATATTATTATTCCAGAGGAGAGGGATTTTGTTACTAAGTGTTCTGCAGTAACATAGTTACTGCGAGTTACTGAGCTGACCCAAGACGGCTTCTTAAAGAATCGAGCCACTGGTATGTTATTTGTGGACATAGGCAAAGCCTTTGATAAAATTTGCAAGAGGGACTAATTTCTAAGTTGATGCTACTTTTTGTTTTTGGACCAAATTATCAAAATTATTCACTCATTCCTGGACTCCCGCAGTTTCAGGGCCCGCATAGAAAACGTAGTCCCCACTCTTAAACCAATCCTCAGTGGGGCACCACAAAGGGAATTCTTCATCCCTTATTATTTTCCTTCTATATAAACGACATTCGGAAGGCTACAAACATCCATTTGATCATGTATGCTAATGACACTGCCGTGAATAATCCTAAATATCTGCAATAGGAGAAATATAAATAGTTTGGAAATATATTCATTTACAATTCTGGCTCATAGACTTAAAAATCAAGAGCAATGTGTCCAAAAGCTCTAGCCCCCTCTTTACGAAACAATGGTGCATAGAGAATTTACCTACTGTCCCCATTTTTGAACAGCCCTTCCTCCGAGTTACTGAATACAAGTACCTAAGGTTAATTTTAGAAGCAAAATTGACTATTTATCAAAAAAGCAGTCGGAATGAATAGGATTCTTACTCGCTCCATTTCTCTCAAGAGTAAGCTGGCGATCAGGCAAAAGCTTTTTGCTCTATTAATCAATATTGAAGCCAATTATGTTGTGCCCCCCCCCCCAAATCTGGGCGGCAGCTGCAACAACATATCTGAAACGACTGCCCTTCTTTCAAAACATTCATCTCAGGAAGGCCGCAAATGCTCCTTGGTTTGTCCGAAATAAAGTCCTGCATTAGAATTTAAAAATTGAACCCATGCTTGATTTTATTAAAATGCAATCCTCTAACCTTTTCAATATGATACCTTAAATTCCCAATGAGCTACTCCAAAATATTCCGGCGTATTCTGCCGAAATACCATCATCAGCTAAAAGACTTGGAACTGCTCTGGGTCACAGCTATCAGTATTTTCCAGTTCTCAAAAGACTGATAACTCAATAGTAACTCATCGGATTTTGACAACAACAATCAAATAGAGACGAGTGCCAGTCCTGTGGACTCTTTACACAGTGTCATATTGAAGCCTTGATTTTTTTTAAAATTAAAACAAGCGTATTAAAATGTGCTTAATGCACAAATGAATTTAGAAAAAAAACATAAAAGAAAAGGGAGAGGAAAGAGGATAGGAAAGTGAATGAACTATTTACAATGAGGATGAAATTTTTAATGGATTTAAATTTTTTTTTACATATCTTGTCGTAAGATAGGACTATAAAAAATATTTATATCATTTTTAGCCCCTCAGTGCCTTCGATAGACTATGTCTAATCTTCAGCAAGAGGAGAATATTATTTTATATAATTATTTTTTAAGAATTTACTATGATTATTATTGTAAAATTACAATAACTAAAATAATCTATATAAATAAAAATGTAATGTGTGTTTGTTCAAAGCCGCTAATCTCCGAAACTACTGGAGCATTTGATCTGAAATTTTAACAGAACGTTGCTTTTTACTCCGGACAGGTACTTATTATTTCGTAATTCCCTCTATATTTTTTGAAATTTAATTTTTAAGTGATTTTTAGATGTTATGACATCATATGATGTCGCGTTTCTCTCTTTAAATTTTCTCTTTTCTCGCGTTTCTCTCTTAAAATTTATACTTTACACACAGTTTTTCAGGGATTATTACATATTTTTACTATAATTATGATTATCGATTGGAATATTTATCTATTTTTTTGTTCTTTGATACTTAATTAGGATTATTTTTCGAATAAATAATTTTTTAATGATTATTCTTTTAACAACTAAAGCTTCGTTTTGTAATTTTGGCAACATTCGGATTGTATTATCGCGGGATGTTTATGATTTTGCTTACAAATTACCATCATTCAAACCAAAGCACTCAGGTTTACCGCAAAGGACTCCAAACGTACTTTTACAAATTGCTGATCAGGAAATATTGTCGGAGAAGATAAGAAGGCTGGCGAATAAATTTTTTTATCTCCCAAATTTCAAACGGTGACTTTTCCTCTCTGCATCTCATTAGCCCTGATACAATAAATCTAAATATTCTGGAAGAGGACAAGAGCAATATCTCTAATACTTTTCATACTTTGAATATTAATAGGCATCATATAATTTCTATCCCCAAAATGATGTATTTCACAGAGCTTCCATGTAGAATTTACACCAATGAATTTGAATTTCAGGACAAAAACCTTCCTACTTTTATCTTCAGAGGATTATTTGACGAAATAGTAAGCAATAACTACCCGCATATGGCTAGACTATTATTTCATATAACTATTATTTCATAATAGCTACGGATGCTTCAAAAAACCATAACATGACTTCTATTGCAGGCGTAACGAAAAATTCCTCCTTTGCTTACAATTTAAACTCCATTAACACTATATTTACAGCAGAAGCTCTAGCCATATGCCAAGCTCTAGATGATCTCACAGAATTAAATAAAAAATTGATAATTTTATCTGATAGTCACTCAGTTCTAATTGCTCTAAAAATTATAATACAAAATCTCCAAAAGTTATTCACTGATTAGCCAGCAAAATTTTCATCCTCTCTCAATTTCAAATTCAAATGGTACTACTATGGACTCCGGGATACTCTAAAATTATTTGGAATGAACAGGTGGATTATCTCGCAAAATCGGTTACGGATTCCAACATTTTCATCGATTGGATTGCCTCGGAGGATATCCATAGCAACATCCACAGAAAAAGAATGACAAAAACCAATTAAATTTTTTATTCAAATCAATATTTTGAAGACTTGGGAAACATTCCGACTATAGACAAAATATCCAAGTAGACAAGAACCAGAAGAGAATAAATTCTTATCATTTGAATCATCTGTAAAATGATCATAACTCCAGGGCTTTTATACAAATTCCATCTACAGGATAATGCAATTTGTAGCACATGTAACCATATAAACGATCTGGAACATATCCTTTTAAATTGTAACAAATACTCCTCCCAAAGAAATCATCTATTGAGTACTCAAGATAAATCCACAGCTGAATACTACTTTCAAAGTACTCTTGGAAGCAATAGTCGCTAATAAGCAAGTGTTCAGAATATTCCTTCAGAAACTAAAGTACTCTGACATCTACTGAATGAAATACAACTTTTAAACAGGATTATAGTCTTTGCTGCTCCATATCCCACAAAAATCAATCAATCAATCAACTTACTTTTTCAGTAATTTTACGTAGAATTTTTTTTTTTTTTTATTAATATTATTAATATTTTTACAAATCAAAACTTCGCACTGATAATGGTTGTTCAGTTCTTATTGCAATTAACGTTAGTATTGTATTTTGGTAGTGTTATGTTACTCGCGTCATTAATGATACTTCCAGTTCTCTGTTACATTTTGAATGCAGACAGTCACCTTAATTATTTTGTGACATATTGCATTTTCTACTGAGCTGTGTCTTTTAAGATAGTGTTAATTTTGCGTGAGTATAATTTATTTTTTCATATTTCTTCATTTAGTCTTTTAATTGTTTTTCTTATTTCTCAGTGCAATTGGTGAGAATTCTGTATTGTCAATTAATTTTCTTTTGAATTCAAACTATATAATGAAATTGATCGGTTTGGAGCGATATATTGAAGTGGGATGAAATATTCTGTTTCTCATTGCATCGCTATTGAGCTGTGTTGATTGATTTACGTTTGAAGTTAAATATTTTGTTCGTATTTTTATTCCCCCCTTTTTGTTCCTGTTTTTTTTTTTTTTCCTTCTGCAATGTTTTGCAATTTTATATGTTTTAATTTAACTTTCTTATTTTTAAGTGCAGTGAATCAGATTTCAGTGTCTGTTACATTTTGAACGTAGGCAGCCACCTTATTTATTTTGTGATACATTGCATTGCTATTGAGCTGTGTCTTTTACAATAGTGTTGATTATGTGTGAATATAGTTTATTTTTTCATTGTTCTTCATTTAGTTTTTTAATTGTTTTTCTTATTTCTCAGTGCAATTAGTGAGAATTCTGTTCTGTCAATTAATTTTCATTTGAATTCAAACTATATAGTGAAGTTGACCTCTTTGGAGTGCTTTGTTCAAGTGGAATGAAATGTTCTGTTTCTCATTGCATCGCTATTGAGCTGTGTTGAATGATTTACGTTTGAAGTTAAATATTTCGTTAATATTTTTTATTTCTCCCTCTTTTTGTTCCTTTTTTTTCCTTTTTTAAATGTTTTGCAATTTTATATGTTTTAGTCTGAACCTTCTTTCTTCTTTTTAAGGGCAGCCAATCAGCTTCAGTACATAAAAAAAAAATCCTTGCCGAAATCCATTAAATATATTTGTAAGTATGTAAGTAAAAGCAGAGACATGGTAGTTTTTGGTATGCAAACAGAAACAAAGGATAGGAATGCAGTTATGCATATCGATGAAATCGCGCAATATCAGGCTGGAAGATATATCAGCAGCAATGAAGCTGTATGGCGAATTCTTTCGTTTCCTATACACGAACGAAATCCTGCCGATGTTCACTTGGCAGTACATCTAGAAAATAAACAATGTGTTTATTTCACTGCTACAAATGCACAACAAAGAGCCCTAAATCCACCAGCTACAACATTAACTGCTTTCTTCAGGTTATGTCAGAATACTGCTTTTGCGAAAACACTGCTATATTCGGAAGTGCCTACTTGTTACACATGGAATGCGAGTAGAAAAGTATTTGAGCGATGCAAACGAGGTGAGCAGGTCATAGGACAACCTGGCATATTTAAAGAAACGACTATTGGCAGATTGTACATTGTACATCCGAATCAGGATGAATGTTTCTTTCTATTACGTATGCTAATGGTAAATGTGCCTGGTCCGGTGTCTTTCCAACAACTGAAGACTGTCAATGGGGTTACACATTCCACTTTCTGCAGTGCATGTCATGCTCTAAATTTATTGGAAAATGACTTACACTGGGATGTATGTATTAATGATGCATGCAACATGTCGCATCCAAAACAAATTCGTGCATTGTTTGCAATCATATTGACTGCCTGTTCTCTTTCATCTCCTACAAACTTATGGGAGAAATATAAATCACACATAGTGGAAGATATTTCTCATTGAATGTTCAGAGAAAATTCTAATATGGGCATTGATTTCACAGCAGAACACTATAATGAAGCATTGATAATGATTACAGCAATTGTTTTTCAATTTTTCATGTGTTTAGCAATTACAAACAAAGTTCTCAATCAGTTGGGAATGTCATCACCAACTCGATCTGCTGCTGCTTCATTTGATGTGGAACTGTGTCGCAAGCAAAACTATTACAACATAATGGATCTTTTGTCATATGTTTCATCAAATATTCCTAAGTTAACGCTTGAGCAAAAAAGCCATTTATGATCAAATCATGCAAACTATCAATAGCAGGAATGGAAATTTCTTTTTTCTTAGATGTACCTGGAGGAACTGATGAAACATTCCTAATCAAATTGATTCTGGCAGCAGTACGATCCCATAATGACATAGCCTTGGCTTTTGCGTCATCAGGTATAGCTGCATCATTGTTACCAGATAAAAGAACTGCTCATTCCGCTTTGAAACTGCCATTGAATATTCAAATCATTGAAACTCCCACATGCAATATTTCCAGAGCATCAGGCATGGGAAAAGTATTGCAGAAATGCAAACTTATTGTTTGGAATGAATGCACAATGGCACACAAAAAATCGCCTGAAGCTCTTGATCGATCATTACAAGATTTGAGTGGAAACACTAGACTGTTTGGGAACACGTTAATATTGCTTGCAGGAGATTTCAGGCAAACATTACCCGTAATTCCTCAATCAACACAAGCAGATGAAATAAATGCTTCTTTGAAACACTCTGCTTTGTGGTGATATGTGAAGACCTTGAAATGAACTACAAATATGCGTGTCTATTTGCAAAATGATCGATCAACTGAAATTTTCTCTAATCAATTGTTGGATATTGGAAACGGAAAGGTGCCAGTAGATTTGACCTCAGGGAAAATTTTATTGCCTCACAACTTCTGCAATTTGGTGACATCCAAGGGAGAATTGGTTGAAAGAGTATTTCCTAACATTCAAACCAATTTTAAAAATTGGTTGAGTGAACGAGCTATTCTTGCTGCCAAGAACAAAGACGTCTATCAGCTTAATAACATCATTCAGTCTCGCATTCAAAATGAGACAGTCACTATAAGTCTGTTGACACTGTTGTGGAAGTAGATGAAGCAGTGAATTACTCTACAGAATTTTTGAATTCACTTGATCTGCCGGGAATGCCGTCCCACATACTGGAGTTGAAAGTTGGTGTGCCAATTATCAAGTTGCGAAATATCAACCAGCCAAAGCTGTGTAATGGTACGCGACTTGCAGCAAAAAAATTAATGAGCAATGTCATAGAGGCAACAATTTTGACAGGACCTTTCAATGGTGAAGATGTCCTCATTCCTCTAATTCCTATGATACCAACAGATTTGCCATTTCAGTTTAAGAGATTGCAATTCCCAATTCGATTGGCATTTGCAATCAATATCAATAAAGCTCAGGGGCAATCTTTAGAATTGTGCAGCTTAGATTTAGAGGCAGATAGCTTCTCTCATGGATTATTATATTTTGCATGTTCCAGAGTAGGCAAACCAGACAATCTATATATCTACACTGAAAATGGAAAAACGAAGAATGTTGTGTACCTTGAAGCATTGTAAAATTAACCTTTTACCCTCAAGGACTCCAGGGTAGAGTCATTTCCAATTTGAGTATATTTTAACTGTTTAAAACTGTTTTTTTAAAATTTAAATTAATGTAATTTTTTTATCAGTTTTGGGCTATTTATCATTTCTATGTTTTTTACTATTTTATGAACTGCATGAACCTATTTATGTATTTTTGCATTTATTATGATAATTTCTTACTTATTTTTGTGATTTGCATTTAATTACTTTTTGCTTATGATTGTTTCTAATATATTTTTGTGATATGCATTTAATTTGGTTTGCTACTATTTTATGAACTACATGAACCTATTTATATATATGTATTTAATTTATTATTATGATTATTTATTTTTCTGATTTGCATTTATATAATTTTTGCTTATGATTATTTCTTATATATTTTTGTGTTATGCATTTATTTTGGTTTATTATTATTTCTTATATATTTTTGTGATATGCCAATGCATTTCATTGTCGCATTGAATCTTTAAATGATCTGAAAGAATGCCATCCTACTTGCTGCAGTTGAAATTTAGCGTGCCAATTATGTTGCGAAATATCAACCAGCCAAGATTGTGTGATGGCACGCGACTTGCAGTAAAAAATATGTATTTATTTTAACTGTTTAAGACCGTTTTTTTTTATTTAAATTAATGTAATTTTTTTTATCAGTTTTGGGCTGTTTATCATTTCTTTATGATTATTAATATTTTAGGAACTGCATGAACCTATTTATGTATTTTTGCATTTAAGTTATTATTAAGATTAAATCTCCTTAATTAAACCAGACTATCCATTAAAGAAAATTATGCCCATTATAAGATTCACACTTGGCTGGATGGACAAGCTCTTTCCTTTTCATTTAACCAGACTGAGCCACAGCATCGCGTGGCAGGGTACAGCTAGTAATAAATAAAATATTATTTAAACTTTTTTTTAATGATGTGAAAGCCGAAGAAGGAAAGTAAAAGTAAAAATGATTCTTGTTTGGCTGGGTGCACAGCGATGGACAGCAAACTGGGGAATCTTTACTTAGAGGGGTTAAAGGTTTTTTCGAAACGTGCCAAAATCGCTGAATAGATGATGATGTAGGTCTTGGAGTGAGATGGTTGACTGAGAAAGAGGCTATTGAAGAAATGATAAAAGAATTAATTAAAAGGTTCTGAGTTGGAATGCAAAGTGTTATGGGGGAATTAGATGGAAATAATTATTGCAAGAATGGTAGGGTAGGGCGTGGGTTCCATTTTTGTGAGCAACAATTAGCTGGGACCTTATTAGAGGGTTAGTATAATATGTTAGTCTATTATAGAATCTTCTAGAGAGATAGTTAATGTGTTTAATAATAGGAGGGATATTGAGATCTGTTTGTGTATGACAGAATTTTTGACATACCAAGATGAGTCAGTAATCATGCGGAGGATTTTATTTTGAAGGACCTGTATTTTCTTATTGTGGGAAGGTGCGGAATGGCCCCAAGTTTTTGATGGTAACGGTAACGGCTAAAATTACGAGGTACCTATTTTAAAAAATTAAAAACTTACCCTCTCATCATAATTTATAATTAAAGAGCATAATTAGTTAAAGTTTATCAGAATTGTAAAAAGCTATCATAATTAGGATCAAGGCAACAAACGCCTGGGCGTTCGGCAGAGTGAGGAACTGCCGAAACAAAGTTGGAAAGTAAAGTTACGAAAGCGCGCATTGCTTTTGGATGCTGTAGCCGTAAGCTAAGAAGCATATATAGCAATGGGCGGAGAGCAGATTAAGGGGTGGGCCATCAGTTCGAAGACGAAAGCGACTTCGAGAAAGCTGTTGTCCGCGGGATTTTGAGAGGTTATAAAAAGAAAAATTAAACTATTGAATTAAAATGAATTAAAAAGAAATGCCGTTCCGAAACCAATTTAAAGGAAAATTTAGCTATTTAAAATTAAGGGAGATTTTAAACGCGAGGAGAATGAGTCGAAAAGTAAAAATTGAGCAATATGGAACTATGCTCCAATAGCGACGCCTGGTGGAGAAAACTGTTATTACCTTAGAAAGATGATGATTTTAGTTGTTTACAATTGGAAAAGTGTTTAAATTTTCAAGTTTTCGAAAAATTAAAAATTTTGAAAGTGATCGACAGTATTACGCGAGGTCCATTTTGACCATGGGAGATTGCCACTTATCGATGTGAAGTCCTGAATTTTGAAAATTAAGCAGGATTTCACTAATGAATTACTTCAATGCGCTCGCAGTCTTTTTAGGACTGGAAAGTGAACATAGGAGTGTCCGAGCGCTGCTCTGGGTCTTTTCTGCGAAGATGCAATGCTTGCATCATACGCAGGGAGCTGTTGAAGCGATTCATTAGGTATTTGAGGGATCCTATTAAAGAAATTAAAAGATTGTTTTTTGATGAACTCTAGAATTGGTTCAATATTAAGGTCGTTATGCAGGACTTCGTTCCGAACAAACCAGGGGGCATTTAACATTTTCCTAAGGTGGATGTTTTGAAAGACGTGCAGTCGTTTCAGATGGGTGGTCGCCGCAGACGCCCAAATAGGCGACGCATACAACATGATCGGTCTTAAGATCGACTTGTAGAGCAAAATTTTGTGCCTGATCGCCAGCTTGCTCTTACGAGAAATCAAGCGTGTGAGCAATCTGCTCATTCCGATAGCCTTTTGATAGGTTTTTCGGATATGGTGGGAAAATGTTAATTTTGCGTCAAAAACCAACCCTAAGTACTTGTATTCAGTAACCCAGGGGACAGGTTGATCGAAAATGGTGACTGCTGGCAAATTGCCAATGCACCGTTGTTTCTGTAAAGAGGAGGCAAGCGCTTTTGGATGCATTAACTTTAATTTTCCAGTTAATGAGCCAGAGCTGTAAACGAGATATGTACCTCTGCAATCTTTCAATAATTTTCCGATTGCAGATGTCTTGGGACATAATGGCAGTGTCATCGGCGTACATCGCCAAATGAATGTTGGAAGCCTTCGGGATGTCATTTACGTACAAAGAAAAAATTCTTGGACTTAAAATCGATCCCTGGGGGACTCCACTTAGGATTGGACGGGGGGAGGAGACTGCATTTTCGACTCGAACCCGAAAACTACGAGAGTCAAGGAACGAGTGAATAATTTTGATAAGTTGGTCCGAAATTCCAAGTCGCATCATCTTGGAAATAAGCCCATCGTGCCAAATTTTATCAAAAGCTTTGGCAATATCTATAAAAAGCATACCCGTGGCCTTATTATTGGAAAAGCCGTGCTGGACCGTCTCAGTAACTCTAAGTAACTGTGTTACTGTAGAGCACTTTGGAACAAAACCATGCTGCTCTGGAATAACAATATTCCTGGAATTGCAGAACTGGTCCAGGCGATTCAAAATAACAAATTCGTATGCTTTGCTCAGGAAGCTGAGTAACGATATGGGGCGATAATTTTGAGGTTTAGAATCATCCGAATCAGACTTGAGAATGGGGACCACCACGGCGATCTTCCAAGCCTTAGGGAAGTAGCAGTTTTCCATAAGAAAATTAAAGAGCAGCGTGAATAAGAAAATAAATTTAAGAGGTAGGTTTTTAAGGATGCGGTTTGAAATTAAATCCAATCCCGGAGCCTTTTTAATTTTGGTTTTATAAATAAAGTCCAAAATTTCGCTAGCCTGGACTGGTTCCAGGTCTAGGCATGTGGGGGAGGCCAAAAACCTTTGGACTTCACGTTTAGTGTGAGCTGAGAATCTGGGATTCTAGTCTTCATTTGGTTCGAATTGTTTTTGAAGGCTATCAGCTATAACTTCCGCCTTTTCAATAGGAGCTACAGCAACACTGCCAAGGGCACCCTTCAGGGGCGGAATGGTGTGAAAAGGCTTTTTGAGTAGGGAGGTTTCCCTCCAAAGGGTGTTTGAGTCAGGCGAGAGACCTTCAATGTGTTTTTCCCATCTGGATTGGGAAAAGTGTTGAATATCTCGTTTGATCTCATTACTGAGTGCACGGAGTTCAGATTTAAGAGCCGGATTCCTACATCTTTGCCAGACTCTCCGTACATAATTTTTGTGACGAATTTTATTTCTGATCTCAATAGGGAGTCTCAGAGGAGGAGGTTTAAATTTTGGTTTTGAGGCCGTCACAAGTGCCTCAGAAATAATTTCACCAATTTTGTCGATAGATTTTTCAATATCTTCATTGCTGGAGGTTTCAGGAATGGGGAGGGTTTTTGAATTTAAAATAAATTTAAAATTCTCCCAATTGGTAGAGAGTTGCTCTGGTAATTTCAAAAATGCAGAGTTTGTATTAAGAGTCAAAATGACCGGTAAATGATCTGAACTCAGATCATTAATGACTCTTATATCATAATTGAAGGGAATATTTTTGAGGATTGCAAGATCAATAATAGAATCCCTAGCCCCCGGCCGGGACCTAGGGTTTATGTGCGTAGGGGTGTACGGTGCAACAACCCTAGCACCAGGAGTTCTGCTTATAACATTTTTGAGTTTTTGGCCAAAAGTGTTTGATCTTGAATCATGCCAGTCTTTATGACGAGCATTCATGTCTCCAGCAATGATTACGTTTTGACCAGAATTGAGAAGTTTAATGAAGTCCTCCTCTGGAAAATGGCATCTATTTAATGGAGTACAGTGAATGTAAGCAGAAATTATTCGCAGTGGTGGATAATTATTAATTTTGATTTCGATAGCAGTTGCTTCTATATACTGTAACCTCGGCAAGAGGACTCTGCAATGTTCATAATTATTTTTACAGTATAAAGCAGTGCCTCCGTCGATACGAGGAGTTAAAGTTATTCTATCGTCTTTGTAAAGACGATAGTTGGCGATCTGGGGTTCGTGCCCCGGTTGGAGCTTTGTTTCTTGAACCAAAAACAGATCAAAATTATGCTCTGTGACGAAGTCTCTGACGCAAACCATTTGCGTTCCAGAACCCAAGAGAAATGTCATGCACGTCACGATTGAATATTAATGTTGGGGAATAGCGCGATATGCGCGCCCATGTTTAAGAGCGACATAGGCTTCAAAAATAATACAAGCCTTGTCGTCGGCTGCAGTGACCTGGCGGAGGGCAGGGGACACTCCCTAAATGCCCGAGCAAATAATTGCTCATCGACATTTGCGTCACTAGCAATAGATATTACGGCACGGAAAATTTCCCCAAAATTTCCAGTGCTGGGAGTAGCCGTAAGATTTGGAATAGGGGCAACATGCTTTGTAACCTGTCCGGTCAGAATTTGAGAATAAGAAATTTGGGGCGTGGCCTGTCGATAACTCTCGATAGGACGCTGGTTCTTGGAAGAATTAACATTTTTTGTTTTAGGGTTAGAGTTTTTTAAATTTTTATTTTTATTTAAATTTTTCGGGTTTGAGTTTTTACCCTTTGGGAATTGGGGGCACTGGCGCCAATTCGCCGCGTGATCCCCACCACAGTTTGCACATCGCAGAGGAGTGTCAAAGTCATTTGGGCAATCTCGTGCCCTGTGCGCCCCAGCGCATTTGACACACTTGATAGGGAGGTGGCAAACCTCAGAGGAATGAAAAAACCCCTGACACCTCCAGCATTGAGAGGGGCGTTTATTTCCCCTGTAATTTTCAATGCTTATTTGAGTTCCGAACATTTCAGTAAAATTGTAAATTTGTTCGGCCTGTTGGTTGTTAATTAACTGAAAGTAAATCAGAGGCATTGGAGCCTTGGTTTGGAATTTTGTAAGGCGTGAAATTTTGTGTACTTGAAAGCCTTCGCTTTCAATTTCTTTTTTAATTTCCTCTAAATCTGTAGTAGATGGAAGGCCTCTCAAAATTAATTTGAGAGGACGGTCTGATTTTAACATATATGATTTAAATTCCACACCTTCGGTGCGGAGAAAGTTTGCCAATTTTCTGTATTCCGTCTCATGGTTGACAGTGAGACGGAGGAAGCGGCCGCTGAGTTTGCTGTAAAGCGAAGGCGCTTCCAAACGTGCAAAGGAGAGGAGTTGCCTCCAATCTCCTTTAGGAGTGATGAAAAAAGGTGGGATTTTTGTTTTGTTAGGAGTGGTGGTGGGGTTCTATGGTTCCCCAGCGTCCTTATCCTCACTAATTTCAGTAATCTCATCTCCTTCGGGTTCGTTAATATTACCATTCTTCACGGTAAGATGCTTGGAAGGAGCAGAAAAGCCATCTTCATCGGCAGAACGCTTCTTAGAGTTATATTTCTTTGATGCTCCGCCCTTAATTGGAGATTTAGGCTTGATTGGAGATATGGGCTTAGTACCGCCCACTTCCGGTGGATTGGCTCCGCCCACTTCCGGAGAATTGGCTGGAATATGGCCGCCATTATTCTTCGACGCCATTTTCTTCATTCTTTTTTCTTCTTTCTTCCTTGCAGCTTCTATAATTTTATCCAGAATAGCTGCAGTAGCAGGTAGTTTGAAAAGCGGAACTTGAATTTTATTTTTGATGGTCGTAAGTTGAGCATATACTATGCCCAATTCTGCGTGCGCCTTCGAGAAGTCCGTTGGGTTTTGATACGATGCGGCGCTCAAATGCTTAACCCATAAAGCGTAAAGGTCTCGTAATTGTATTAGTTTCCTAATACCTTCTGCATTTTTGACGAAGAAGTTGTTGATTTCGTCAGGTGAGGCGAACTGGAGTAACGATGTCTTCATCAGTTGCCGAAACTTCATTCGAATGATTTTCTTCAGTCGAATTCCCCGGAAGAGGTGTTAATTCCGTGGGAACGGCTTCACTAATTTCCATGGTCGAAGCCATGGCTAAACGCCAAGAGAAAAACTATACTAAATGCGCAATTTCCTTCAACAC
The DNA here is from genome assembly GCA_019974015.1 of Nephila pilipes. Lineage (NCBI taxonomy): Eukaryota > Metazoa > Arthropoda > Arachnida > Araneae > Nephilidae > Nephila > Nephila pilipes. The sequence goes on from BMAW01006724.1 coordinate 53,583, forward strand.
CAATGGTGAAAAAGGGAAAAAATAAAACTTTCAAAATAAGAGCTCAGGAACAGTCGTCTGCACTAGTCAGAGTCAGGAACCGGAATCCCAAGTTTTCGATGTTCGATCGTAAAGCGGAAAAAAACATTCTATAGAAATGATCCTATGAAGACTTCGATCTCATTAATCTTCCTTACAAACCAATGCTACGTTGTGCACTCTCGCATAAGTTTGAGGTAACTACCTTAATTTTTAATTTATATTAATAATTATTAAATTTACATTTTAATTTAGATATAAAAAATTTGTTCGTTCCTTCTCGTTGCTTCAATTGCGACTTTAATAAACCAAACCTAAGAAATCAATCAATCAATCAGTAGAGCAGTGTACTACTACCGCTTTGATTCGAATAGCAATGTATTGTGTTCTGCGTATTTATTTTTGTCATTTCAAAAATTTTATGTAGATTTTGACAAAATCATTGTTCACCTTTTAATTTCTCTTGTACCTAAGAGGTAAGTATTGTGATTTATTTTATCTCATTATATTTGTATATGCAAATAATTTTGGACTATTTAGTGCTATATTCTCATTCACTCGTAAAACGTTTTTTGATACTTTTCCATTTCGTCGGCACAGGCAATAAAGTCGTCAAAAATTATACAAACGATGCCAAATGGAATATGTGTTTACTGTAATTTGTCGCCATTAAAGTCTGCTTGGCAAGATTTAAGCTGGCGAAATGGAAAAGTACCCGTTTTTAAATATATGTTTTATGAACTTTGGTGAAGTGCCATAATAGAAAATAGATCACTGAATTTGAGAACGTAAAAGTGCAGCTTATCCATATTTAACTCTTGTATCATAAAACTCTGTCACTCACTCTGTGTTTATCAAAGATTTCATTATGCTCATTTCTTTTGTTCAAACAAGTTTTAAAATCCAGAAAGGTGTTTGATAGTGATTTAGAATGAGAGAGAGATTTAAAGACTAAAAAATAGTTCATCATATAATACTTATTATTTTTGTATGTTTCTGGGATGGCCAAACTTCTTGAATGCATGGAATACAAGTAATAAAACCTGATTTATGTCATATTATATTTAAATTTGAATGTTTGTATAGTTATCTATCCCTTTTGCAAATCCCAAATGTTGAACGTATCACTCCAAAATATTTTAGGGAGCTGTGCTGATGTCTTAAAGGAGCCAAAAGAGGTTAGCCTATATTTGAGGGTGCCACTTGATTCTTGCCAAATTGTGATTGTGGTTGATCGCCAAGCTCCGATGTTTTTTTGATGTATGTTTTGGCCGCCAATCCTGTTTGCACGGTGTTTCGCATGAACAAGAATGGCGCCAAACAAAAATCGCCAATTTCGCCAAGGGGGCACCCTCAAATATATTTTTACCGCCATAAGCATATTTCTGCCAAAAATAAATAAATAAAAATTCAAATTTATATTTGCTGAATTTTTTTGAAACACCCATTTTCACCATAAACAAATAGCATCAACATCCATTTACATAAAAACTTTTCTTTTTTAATAATTTTCTCTTCCATGTTTTAAAGAATTTTACTTGATGATGCTGAAAAAATATTTTTTTACACTTTGTGAGGTGAGGTTGCTATCGAATAAAATGTTGCTAAATTACCATTCTTGCATAATCTGAGAGATGTAAATCAATTTGCCAATTTTTGAAAATAGCATTGAAAAGTGTCAATTTAATATTTTTTTATGAATGCTTTAAATTATTTTATTTAGAAATATATCAATACAAATGAAACTGCATTCACATGGTATTAAGAATGAATATTTGGCCGTCTTTTAAAAAAGGATGGAGTTATTCTAATAATCATAGCATATATAGGCAAAAACTATTTTCTGCTTCAAGTTAAATTGATATATTTTCCTATTTGACAGTTCAAAGAACATGTAAACCAGCTAAGTACATATGTGTGTGCGTATACTGTATTATATATATAAGCCCAAATGTAATGGGGGCATCAAATTTTTTTATGAAGATAGGAAAAAAAGTAGTGAATTTAATGCAATCTATTCATTTTCTATACAAGAATTTAAAGAGAATTTAATGTGGTCAGATAACCATTTATTTAAAATAGTTAATAACACAGGTAACATTCATGGCGATAAAATTAAGTAGCATAAGCGTATGGGCATTCTGATAAATTGTTACAACCCAGACCTCGATTTAAGTGTGAGTCAGGATTGCAACGGAGGATTATTAGTCAAAACGTATAAGGTTATATTTCTGGCTAATTCAGTATATATATATAAATTTATATATTTGTACGTTTAATTTTTGAAAAATTTTTTTAATTGTAATTTTAAAGAAATGGTACAAATCAGGAATAGGGTGTCCACTAGGAATTTGGCGACTTCCTGGATAGGGCGCCAAACATGCGGGACTTAAGCATTGAGTATGCTTAAGGTTACCATGACCTAAATTACCAATTATGCTCCTAAAAGTCGCCAATGCTTCCAAAAATCACCAAATTCCTAGTGGACATTCTTTCCAATTTGTACCGAAATGCATATTGATCCTTTTAAGTCCCATGTTCTTCGGAATGGTCTGGTAATTTTTTTTCAGATGGAGAAAGTTATTGAATTTGCTTGAAAACTATTTTTTTCTATTCCCATCTGCCGCAAGAAAAATAAAAGAGCTTCATTTATAAATTTAACTATTTCAAAATTCGTGTTTTATACAATATCAGTTCACAAAAAAATACAGTGTATAAACTACTAATTATTGTTAGACTCATTAATAACAGTCTCAAATGTGTTAAAAATTGTGAAAGATATGTTAAAGTAGTTAAAGCTATTTAATTTTTGCTTTAAAAATTAATTTAATTTTTTTTATTTTTATTTTATTAATATGTGTTACAAATATTCATTAATTCTCGTCACCCCAAGCTGGTGCATGGAGCCACAACAGCTGGATGTAATTTAATTCAGTCTACCGCTGAATCTCGGGAACTTTCCAGCATGGCCATCCAAATAAATTCCTCTCTTGTGTAGCCATACAACTCCATGTAGTCCTTGGTCTTCCTCTCCTTCACTTTCTATCTGGTGCTACGCATGTTAAATGCCTTTTATTGTTAATATTTGTGTTGCAGATTTTCATTTCGTCTGTAAATATTTGGCTTAAATTATCGGAATCATAAAAATTAGTTGCATATAAGAATGGCAAAGTGTTTCAACTTAACAGTTGTACAGTCTAATTTTATATAATCAAATGCTCTGAAATTTGAGATTAGTCATGCATGCATTAGTTTTCTCCACAAGATATTGTTTTTGTGAAATGGTGATCTAGAAACTCAGAAATGATAGCTTTGATATTTCTACTCTAGAATTACATACAGTTTTTGTCACAAATATTCAGGTAATTGGTTGGATTATTTAAAAACTTTTAACTAGGAATTTAAATTATTTTTTTAGATTATATTTTGTCTCCTTTTAAACTTGGAGAGTTTTCAAAACAGTAGTCCAAACGAATTTTAAAAGCCTTGCACCAAAGGAACAAAAAATTAACATATAGAAATATTTTGATATTTTTATATAAATTTATGAAAAGCTTAATATTTGAATACCCTTTAAATGAAAACATGTTTGTGATTCATTGTGGCGTAAATTCAGCCTGTGTTTTTATGTATGTGTATGAATGAAAGACTTCAGTTTTTTTTTCCCATTCATCTACCAGCACTATCTTTATTTAGGCTGTGAAGAAAATTTAACATTTTATTATTTTTCATCTATTTATTCGAAGCTTTGATCTTGTTGAATTCCAGAGAATAAGAAGTGCCATAAAATTGGACATATAATATTGTATGTTTGGGCTTATCTTGATATAACTTAAGATTGTTTTTTATTCAAAGTTGATCTCTGCAGATTACTTGATGTTTTCATTTAAAATTTTGATTTCTGATTGATTTACAGGTTTCATGGTTCAATAGGTTCAACATAAATTTTCCTATCTACATGCAACAAAACACCTTCCAAACATTATTACATCATCACAATGCTTAGCAGAAGATTATTGGTTTTTACTCAAAAATAATTCTTCAACCATACCCAGAAATGTTGTTGATTCATCAGCAAATATATAACTTGTATACTGACTAATGTTTCTAATTTAGCTACAAGTTTTACTGCATTTATTCTCGCATTCTTTTTTTATTACTTTCAGGAGAAACTTCTGAAAAAAAGGGCTTCTAATTTTATTGCCATACCTTTGGAAATTATTTTTCAAAAATTCATCCATTTTCCTCCACTTTATCACATCAGAGAAAAACAGATAACATAGTTTACTACAATATCCAAAAGAACTTATGGTTACATGGCAATGACTTGTCCTGTTCACTGAAAATGCATCTGTGCTAAAATATTTATCTGAAAATCCAGGCTTTCCAAGTAAAAGATTGTAATTTTCTCTAATATGAAATCATAATTACAGTTTAATACAATATATATAAACCACAGAAGAAAGTTTAAGCAAGACATTTAAATATCTGAATATTTTCGATAAATTGTTTTTCATTATTTTACTGTAAAACATTTTTTTTTTTTTTTAAAAAAAAAGTTCTGTAGAATATTTATTTTCAGAATCAAACAGATTTAAAGCAAATAACAGTATATTCTAAAAATTACCTTGATAATTTATATATATATATATATGTTTATATATTACTATTAATTTTTTTAATAATGCAAGTGTACAAATTTTTATAACAGCCATTGCTTATAAAAAGTAAATCATAAATAAATTGTAAAAAAATTTCCCCCTGTAATGTTAAGTTTGTTGTTCAAATAAGATAATTCATATCTAGAAGAAATTTAAGACTGTTATATTTTATGGCTTCCAGCTGTCAAAATATCCTCTTTGAAATCACAATCTCCAATTCATTCTGTTAATTTTGTTAAAATTCCATGTATTGTCTTCATTACCTTCCAACAGTCTCAATGTCTTATACAGGGGGGAACTAGTTTGAATGAATCTCAAGACATTTTAAAAGCTCTAAAAATTGTGATAATCTCGGTTCAAATCGGGAATAAGGTGTCCCCTAGGAGTTTGGGGAGCGATAATTGGCGATTTAGGTCATGGTAACCCTACGCATACTCAATGCTTTAGTCACGCATGTTTGGCAACCTATGTAGGGAAGTCATGAAATTCCTAGTAATCTCTGTTGAAAAAGGTTTTTAATGAATGTTTATAATTTACTCTCACCAGTTCAAAATTATTTATAAAAAAATTTATGCTGAACATCATAATTGTTTTTTATTAATGGAAAATTAAATGTTGAGAATTAATTATCATTGTTATAAAGTATTTTTAACATATTCTAATTCCCTTTTAGTAATTATGAATAGCCCAATAAGTTTCCAAAATTATTATGGATCGAATAATCAAAAGAAAGAATTAACTGTGCTGAAATCTAAAGAAAATGAACAATTTGCTTATTCACCAGAGATGTGGAACACAAGAAGTCCAAGAAATATAAGGGGTATGAAATTATTTTCAATATGGATTTCAATTTACTTTTAAAGTAATTTTCAGTGATTTTCAACCCAAACTAAAAGCAAATTTCTAGCTATCTTATTTTTTATTATTTTAAAATTAAGCATTATGAAGTAGGAAAAAATGAATTGTATCTAATAACTTTTTAGGTACTTGACTATTCTGGTTAACAACAATTAATTTACAAGTTTGGTAGCATTTGCCACCAAACAATGTAAAAAATCCTAAACTAAGTAATACTTGTGAATTTGGATTCAAAATGGGGATAATTTTCAATTTATCATCAATTGAAAATGATTTTATTGTTTCCTTCTAAAAAATGGGTATCTGCTCTCCACCTAAACTTGCAAAAACAACAGAGTTTACATGATGGCAATATAAAATCCATAATATATTTGAGCCATAATAGTTAAGTTAAAAAAATTTTAAAGTAGGAATTTAAATATTTGTTAATGAGAAGCTTTTTTTTTTTAATAATTCCATTAAAATTTCATTATTTAAAATTGTTGTTTTATCTCCTTGTATGGGGTTTGAACTTGATGAAATATGTACACTGCTGGTCATACAAAATGCAACATAAAGAAATGATTTTGACAAATTATCAAAACCAAATTTATTAGAAATAACACGCAGTACAAAGGTAAAATGCTTGAAAATATAGCCTTTTGGGAGGTGAGGAATGTTATCGCTAAATGAGTTGTTTTGTGAAGATCTTGGATTTGAAGATTTCATGAAGATCTTATCTATTTAACATGTTAGTCTATAAGTTCCATTGTGATGTCATTCAATATATGTGCCAATGATGCATCAGGAATTTGTATTTGACACAAATTCCTGAACAAATCGTTATTGATCAGTATTTACAAATCATTATTTATCAGTGGAACACAAGGGAGAATATACATTCATCTGTAGTGATGAGTTCTTAATTTTTTTCCCTCCTTAGTTTACATTACTGACTACTCAAATTACAAGCAGCAAGATTAAAAAATATGCATTTGAAAGAGCAGGGAGAACATACATTCATCTGTAGTGATGAGCTCTTATCTATTTTATTTTTTTTTTTACTCCTTAGTTACATTGCTGACTACTCAAATTACAAGCAGCAAGATTTTAAAAAAAATTTACGAAAAAATATGCATTTGAAAGAGCATAAAATAAGAAAAGTTTTTATGATGTTATTTTTTTTCTCCTGATTATTGAAAATATTTTTAATATCTTTTTAAGGTGCTACATGCAAGTTTTCAGATCTTTAAAAAATATTTAAAAATACTTACAATAATTAGAAAGAGAAAAAAAAAACCTTCATAGAAACCTTAAGAACATATAAAAATATGGTTTTTTGAGTGCACTTTTTCTATGCAATTAAAAAAAAAAAAAAAAATCTAAGTTTGAAATTGGTTTTACGAAACCACTTAGGATTAATATTTTATATGGGACATTGGTGGTGGTTTGTTGACAGGAATGATGATGAATTCTTACAAAAAGATATTAGTTTATTTGACAATTGTCTTTATTTGACCGTCTTTTGAAATTTTGAGGTTCGTCATTATTCAATCATTTTGCAGCTCTAATATGTTATTAATTAAAATAAAACAAAATACATTTGTTTTGTGTGATGTAGTAGAAATTTTATTCTTGGAAAGAAAAGTGTAAAAAATTTTTTTTTATTGTTTTATTAGAAAAATATACTCATGTACATTTTGAATTTGGATAAAAGTTTTTTGAAGCTAATGTGTTCCTCAAAATGATCTTTTGTCCTTGTACAAAATAAAAAATAAAGAGAATAAAGAATTTTTTGTTTCGAAATGTAAATTTTTCATTTCTAAAGATAAAAAGAAATTATTTTAATTACTCTTTATTTTTGATAGTTAGCTGATGTAAATAAATCAAATAAAATAGTAATATAAAATCCAACAAATTAATGTGGCAGTTTGTCTGTATTAATCTATTTGAAATGTTTAGTTTACATGCACATTTGCAATAACTCTAATTGCATTAAAAGAAATTATGATTTAAAATATTTCTAGTTATATGTTAAACAAATTTTAGTTGTTCTTCAATTCATATTTTGAAATTTACATAGATTTTTTTTTTCTTAGAAGGTGTTTCTGAAAATGTTCACTGTACTCCATTATCAAGAAGCAAGAATAAATTATCTAGTGAATCATATTCTGTCTCATCCTTAAAAAGGTCGCATTCTGTGAGTGAAAGGGATACTCATCAAGATGAATCTTCATTTACACCCAAAAGTAGTATAGATAAAATACAGCAAAGGATTAAAAGGTAGATTTTGGTTGATATTTTAACTTTTAAAATGAATTTTTATTTCATGAAAGTTTCATCAAACATTTTTGCTTTCAGTGGTTAAAAATCAAATGTTCATTAGGCTTGTTTTAACATTGCTCATACATTTGTGTGATTAATTGTATACCTTTGATTGTATGATAATTTGACTTGCAAGAATAAACATAGTAGTCTGATCTATTTGAATTTTTGTGAGGAAATCATAACTTTCAGCTAACTGGTTGTCATGTTTCTTGCTCAGTGTTTTAAACTCAAAAAATTTCAGTGTTTGAGGAGCGACACGATACTACATCAGTAATAAAGAAGAGAAAAAAAAAAAAGAGAATGAGAGAAATAAAGCACTTAGTCTAGCAAAAAGTGGATTCAATCTGGAACAAAATCCATACCTAATTTATTTGTATGTGCAGGATATACCTTTATTCGAAAAATAAGTAAATAATTTAATCTTGGTCTCTACTATTCAAATGATCAATATTTACTTTACTGTTAGTATGGAAAAGTTAATTGTTTGTTGGATATACGTAACATTATAGTTTGTGTAAAATTTAAAAAAAGGTCTGCTGTAGAGATCCAACCATAATATGCCTAGTTGTTTAACAAAACTTTGATTAATCAAAATAAGATTTTAGGAGCTATGCATGCAATCATTTTTAAATTTTCTAATCAACTAGCTGATATTCTTGCAATGCGAATTCAGATTTTTATAATTATATAATTTCCATCCAAATTATAGAATACATTTTGAAAATAAATAAATTTGTAATTTAATAGAATTACTGTAATTAATATATTGATATAGATGTTAGTGTGATGTATTGTTCTTTTTTCCCATTGATAATTTTTTCATTCTTATCTATGTTTCTTCGGTTATAGTACTTAGAATTTTCATGTGTCTATATTAAGGATATGCATTTATGGGGGTGATGAGAGCATCATTCTGTTTCTCATGTGTTATAAAGAAAGAGACTTTACTTTCATAGTATGAAATGCACAAATTCGAGTTAATTTTTTAACAAAGTTAGGTATTCTGTTCAATTCTTAAGTTCTATGTGAGTTTATTTAAGAAAATATAATTAAGAAAATGCCAAATGATTATTTCCAAATTTTAGTATTAAAAATAATATATATGAAATTGCATTAATGAAAAGTATAACATTTAGCAGAGTCCTTTCATCAAATGTTTGATATATGTTAAAACTTTTCTCAGCAATTCTGTAATATGATGTTGCACCACTATGAACAATATTTCAACTTGTAACATTGGGCTCTTAGTGATTTTCTCTTCACTAACCTTGGAGACTTTTATTGAGATTGATTGCATAAAATAACAATTTCTTCCCAACCAAAATGAAATGTGATTATGTTAATTAGATACAATTTGAAATAAAGTGAAGGGATTCAGGTATAATGCTATATAAGTAAAGGGAAATTTAGAAAAGATATACAGGATAACGAATGTTACTATCTGGTGTAAGTGACAACCATTGACTTGTGGTGATCTTAAAGGACTGTCAAGCGATTTCAACTGAGATGCATCGGTAAAATAACTTAATTTTAATTGTAATTAGAACGGTTTGTTATGATTGAGACCCGATGAGAGCATATCAATTTCTAGTCATTGATAATAAATAGTTTCGCTTGATTAGTCTGGAGTTTTCTTGAACTGTTTCTTGTCTCTTAAAGCTCGATATATCAAAATAAATTCTGGGGCAAGAACCAAATAATGGCGGAGTAGCGTTACAAACTTCGTGAATTTGATTGTGGAGTACAAAGATTCATAACATTATGTTGTACCAAAAATTGAAATTTGTATTTTAAGTGTGGATATTTAGATTCTGGCATTAATTTCCAAAATTTGATTGTTGAAGTAATTATGCTCCACATTTTTATATCTGATTCTTTTACACCTCTAACTCCAGTTCTCTAGCTGCTTTTTCAACAAACTTTATTTCAGAAATCAGTGATCCTTCATTTATATTTACACAAATAAATACAAAATATGCAAATGTATTCAAACTTTTCAAATCTGCAAACCTATATTTGAAATTTGCTGGCAATTATTCAAATTTTTCTTCCCATTTGTTTAACTTTTCTTATTTGATATAAATTATATATGATTTTATGGAAAATGGTTAAATGTTTGGTTCTGAAGATCATTCAATAGAGATTGAAGGTGAGTTTCAAAACTAAATACAGTTCATTACTAATTAGTATTATTTTCCTTTCCATGTAAAGACAAATAAAGGGTTTTCAAGTGTTCTAACATATCCGTAGGGAAAATTTTGTTGTCTTTATCAACATTGTATCAGTCTGAATGCAAATAATCTTAAATTTTAATATTCTTTTTACTTGCTTTTTAAACAATTTGAAATATTCAAAAGCTTTGTCTTTTGTTTTAATAATGAAAATCGTCACATATCTAGAAAAATCGGCTATTAAAGATAATGATTTCTCCCTTTAGTAACTACTGGAAAAGGTACCACAAAGATTCATGATTACTAAATCTAGCAATTTGTTTTTAAATCTCATTTTACCGTTTGGTCTTAATGACTTTTTATGCATTTTTAAAACTTTACAAATTGTACAATTTCCTTCCTCAGATTTTTGAAACTTCAGTATACCCTTTGCGGCATTTTTCTTTCCATTGCCACAAAGGTATTCATTATTTACATGACAGTATATCTTGTGCCAAAGTTCTAAATTTATTTCTTATTTACTCATAAAATTAAATTTTACTTTTTCATAACTAAATGGTTTGAAATAGTAAAAATCATTTTTCGTAATTACATAAAATAATTTGTTATCTTTAAAAATATTTTTCTTTCCACTACATACCACATTTTCTTTTCACTACTTACATGAACTTACATTTCTAATTTAATAACTGAAATTTGATTTTGCCATAACATTAGAGAATATAAGACATCATTTAAAACAAAGCTAGTTAATTTATTTTTCCTTTTTTCCAAAAAATTTAACTTGTTCTATTCCTTCTATTCTATTCTGTACAGTCCCTATAACTGTGTCCCTACATTAACATATCATTGAAAGGTTTAAATTTACAAAATATAGTTATTGTTACAAAAGTGGGGAGTAGTGGTTGTTTGCCCTTGTGGTAGTAGCAAACAGCCCATGCTGTTTGCTACAACCGCATGGGCAAACCATGGGTTTGCTATAACCACATGCTCCCCCTTTATCCCTACAATGCTCCGTTCAAATCTTCCTTTGTTCGAAACAGTGTTGGAAGTCTTCTGTCAGCTCCTTCAGGACATGTGCCACTTTCTCTTTCACAGCTTCAATGGACTCCAATCTTGTTCCTTTAATGCAGATTTTATCATAGGAAACACATAGAACTTACTTAGTTCAAGATCCAACAAATAAGATGGATGGTTTAACATTCGGATGCTGTACTTGGCTCAAAACCTCTTCACAGACATTGTGGAAGAACTCGTCCTTCCACAATTTGGGTTTATTTTTCCTTATTCTTTCACAGAGTTCTGCAAGAATGTGAAGGCAATAATGTTGATTAATAGTTTGACCTTTGGGAACCCAGTGAAGGTACACAATTCCATGAATATAAAAAAAAATATAATCATTGCATTTGATTTGCTCACTCAAAGTGTGGTGGTTTTTTTTTTTTTTTTTGCTATTGGGAAAGATGGGGTCTTCCAGTGCATGGATTAGTGCTTCATTTCAGGATCACAAATAAAAAAAACTACAATTCTTTCCAATAAGTTTGGGTCATTTTCGATGGCATTCAAAGTGTCAGTACAAACATTTTTGCGAGCTTCTTGCTGTTCAAACTTGAGAATTTTTTGCATACACTTTTTACATGCTAAAATCTTTTTGTAAAATTTGCTGTTCAGATTCCTTGACAATTCTTACAGTCTCAGCAACTGGATGAATACTTAACCGTCAGTCAGATAAAACCAGATTACTAATATTTTTGATATTATCATCCATGTAGTAGGGCTGCCCAGGCAGAAATCACCGTCTTCTCGGCCATCTTGAAAATGCTTAAACCTCTCTAAAACATGTTCATTGCCATGCACTTCTTTCAATTAAATATAAGTTTCCATAATGTTTTTTTCCCCCAAGATTCATGAGAAATTTCAAAATAATTTGTTGCTCATTTATCATTTTCCCAGTGAAACAAAAAAATAACTAATGCAAACAAAGGCTGTGGTTTTATGGATTTGTTTACAAAAGCGAGAGGCAGTGCATTTGAAATAGAAGGTGTCACTCTAAATGTCTGTTGAGCGGTGTTTAGTGGATAAATACTTCTTCTGTAGCAGCGTCAGTCTCATTATTTAATATCCGCACCTGTTATCTGGTAATTTGTTTATATTACCTATTGGAATTATTCTTGATTTCTAGTTATTAGTATATGAATACCTTAAAATCTTGTTTATAATATGCATTCCCCCCCATTTTGGTCCGTAAAAATAAGCGTGCATATTGTACTCATGTAAAAATTAAAAAAAGGTTTTTAAACATCAAACATGTAGCAGCTGTAAAAGATTGTTGTAACATGTGTACTACACAGGTGTTCTTTTACGCAAACAGAAACTTACAGTACATGTCATATATTATGACAGTACCAATAATCATGGCTTGGAGGCAACAACCATAGATTAGCTGTGTTCTAGTGAAAGTGATTAAGACCAATAATTTGGAAATATTGTTTGTTTTGTGTTGAAATTTAAGTTTTTTCTATTGAATTTGATGTTTTTGTTTTTCAATTTTGTTAAGAAAGCAATTCTTAAATAAAATATGAAAAAGTTATGGGTGTGTGTTATATTCGAATTTTAATTTTTCCCAAAAATTTAGTGCCAAATCAAGCATGTAATCATCAAGCACGCAAATGCAATATTGTCAAGATTTTATGGTAAATAATTATATGAAAGTAAAAAAAGATTTATAGAATAGAGTTAAAATCTAAATTTTTTTGGAGGGATGGGATAATTTTCTCAAACTGATGCAGATTTTACGAAATAAAAAATTTTGTAAACAAATTTAGTATTTAAATTATTGAACAAATTATTCTGTTTGTAGCTCTCGTTTCTATATAAATATAAATAACTGTACTTATGTGTGTTATTTTTTTAATAGATTCAATTGGATATCACCTGAAAACATGGGTGCTGCTTCATCTTTTTCAAGAAGAAGTTTACCTAGTAAAATTGAATCAAGATTTATTTCATCATATAAAATTACTTCAAATAATGAATCATATAGAAGAAAAAGTTTTCCATGTACTAAATCACATAATTCACCCACTAGTCATAGTTTTCGTAGATGTGCAACTGATCAAACGCCATATACTGTAGAAAATTCTTATCAGGAGCGAAAACGATTTAGGCCTAACTTACCTCGTTATGATACGTTTGAATTACTATCTTTGGAATCAAAATCAGGTTTTATTGATTCTCATTGCCATCTGGATTTTCTTTTTCAAAGGCAAGGCTTTGAAGGTACTTATGCTGACTATCAAAAAAGACACCAAAATTCTTTTCCTAAGTCCTATCAAGGATGCATAGCCATATTTTGTAATCCATTTAGTTTTAGTAAGGTAAGTTATTCATAATTCTTCTGGTTTTTCTTTTATCATTATTTTTAATAGAATTATTTGTATTTAATATTCTAATTTATATTTTTTGTTGCACTTTAATTCAAATTAATTTTTAACTTGATACAATTTTTATCTACGTGTCACAATTGCAACTCACCCTGATTCTATTTATTATAAAATAAGAAGTTCCAGCAATTTTGCTGTGATACTTATTAATTCAATTTTCATAATTAGTTTAGCCTTTCATACATTGTACCTGAGTTAGCCTAATATACTACCTTTGGAAATCATATTTCGGAAGGGAACATTTGAAAGAGCCAAAGACTATTTTTCTTAGGCAAAATGGTGAGTCAACTATTGAGTTTTGGAAACAGGTTCTGGAACTAAAATATTTTAAAACCAATGTGCACCAGAGACTTATCTCACTTTTCAGTACTTCTTGTTGTGAGTGTTAGTATTCAATGCTTAAATTTATTAAAATAAGCATCAATTTGTTTTGACGGATCAACATGTAATTGAGCTTGGGCAAACTGTTCTAACAAATCATCAACCAAACTTTCGGCAGTTAATTTCTCCAATAGACACATTTGGCAAGTGCAACATCTACAAGCAAATCTAACTTTTTAATATTTTTTTTACAAAATCACATGATACAATTGGTACAATATTAATATTTTTTTATGCTTTTTAAAAATGCTCAGTTTCTTAGCTATCAATCAAATGAAATAAAAATAATTACTTTTGGACATTGATCAGTTTAAGGTGACTTATAAAATTGTAAAAAAAAGTGAATTAAATTAATCACTTATGGGCATAGTGTAGGTTTAGTTAACCATATTTCGTACATATATTTTATTTTCATAAGAGCCATGCCATTTGTCTGCAAGAACCACACATGGCTCGTAGGTTGTACTATATCAACCCCTCTTATATATTATAGCTCAACAAAGTATTGGGGCTAAACAAACTTTCAAATATTTTTTGTAAGAAAAGTTAACTGTTTAATTTTAACAAACTATTTTTCTTACCAGTCAAATCTGATGTCTAAATAAAATTAAAGTTCTAAATTAACTTAAAATGTTAAATTCATTTCAAGCCCATTTGCCTGTGATTTGTAACTTGCAAGTCTTTTACTATGGCTCCTTTTTTATGAGATTTAGATAAATCTTTTTTTCAGATGGCTTCCTGTTAAGACAAGACAATATCTTTTTTTTTTAAACTTTTTATTTCATATATTTTGGTTTAAACATTCAATGGAGTTCTAATTTAAAATAGCAAGCTAATTGTCCTAATGAGAGAAATTAGAATGAAATGTTAAATGAGAGAGATGCTTGGACATTTAAAAATGAGCAAAAAAGAAGTGCAGGGATAGAGGGGAGATCCTTTATGAAACGAAAACTAGAAGAAATAAACTAACTAAAGAGATGCATAATCAGAAACTTTCAAAAGCATCCAAAAATTGACAATCAAAGATCCGAGTCAAAAAGAGGGAAGCAAGGAAACAAAATATATATCTAACCTTTGAAGAAGAGATGTGAAAAAAAGTAATAAGAATCCAAAGCTTGAAAAAAAGTAATAAAAATCCAAGCAAACAGAGAGAACTTTAAAAAGAATCTTGAGCGTTTAAGGCAGAAAGTTTTGAAACGAGATGATAGTTGATAGTTTTGCAAAGAGCAGATTTAGCCACCCTAGATGCTAATTTTTTTTAATTACTCGATTAAATATTAGAATTAAAGTAAACAATAAAGTATTGAAATGGACAATAATATAAGTTATGTGTAATTAAAATTAAAACAAATGATAAATTATTTAAGTTAAATATAATTAAAATTAAAGTGAAAGATATATATAAGTTATTAAATTGAATATTATATAAGATATAAGTAATTAAAATTAAAGCAAACAATAAATTGTTAAACTGAATATATTTTAAGTTTAAAGTAATTTTAAAAATTTTAAAGAAATCTGGTATGCCAAAATGCCCCACCTAAAACAATAGCTCCTTGGATGGCTAATAAGAAAAAATAAAATAAAAGAGCTGGAGAAAGTCTACTCTTTGAATGTTTTAGAAAAAGGGGAGGTGACAAAAGGCCACTAGTTGCCTGGTCATAAAGTGCAAATGGTGACTTTCATCACGAAAAAAAAGATTTAAGATGAAAACTTGAGATGCATCCTTTGAAAATTTGGCTAAGAGAGGTTGGACCATTTTAATAATAATCTCATAAGTTAGCCATTATTGTTTTGCTTTGGAGTTTAAAGTCTCTGATTTATGCTTTGAAATTTAGTGTGTATTATAAGACTTATTGAAATAGTCATTAAAATATTTTCTTGCCTTCAGTTATTCAAAATGATCAACATTTAATTACATCATGATTATAGTTAGATGTATTATTTTAATTTTATACCTGATTTTTTACTGAAATATTTGATCATATGTTAGAAGAAATTAGATATGAAAAAATAAGTACATATTTCTAGTATAATATTTTAATTTTAATATTTATGATATAGTTGGATTAAGTTTGAAGTTTCTAGAAAAAGCAGTGAAAATCTGTTAAAGAAATATTTTTCTTTTAGTAATTAAAAAATAGAATTAAAGGAATACAAAAAAAAAAAAAATGTTTTTGATTGTTTGCTTTTTTAATTCCTTATGCATGCATTTTTTTTTTATTTCAAAATGATATCTTAAGATTTCTGAAATATGAAATGTGTTGTATTACTTCATTTAATTTTTAAGATGAAAGGGTTAGTACTTTTCAATTTCTTCAAAATAAGATTTGTGAAATTTGTGATTTTCAGTTGCTAACAAAATTGGGCTACATAGCATAAATTCTGAATATATTTTTAAAATTCTATTTTAATTCAGAGATATATGTGGGAGAAATATCTGAATGAAGATAAAGTTTGGGCATCATTTGGTTGCCATCCTCATAATGCTAAAGATTATAATGATGATATTGAAAAGTCATTGTATGCTGCTCTAGAACATTCCAAAGTGCGGGCATTGGGAGAAATTGGATTGGATTATTCCAACAGGTATAACTTTTTTAAAAATACAAATTTTTTTTTGAATGTATGTAATGTTTTGCAATATTTTTTTTTTTTTTAAATATGCAAACATGCAATGTTAGTGGATATAACTTGCTTTGTAATCCATGGCCATTTGTATTTAAATACTTATTTTCTTTAATTATTGAATTGCATACTTTTAAATGTAATTTTCATATGCAAAATCTTATTCTTGGAACCTTTCATAGCATATTAAATCCTCATGTAAATTGCTTTTCAAATGACTGAAATATTCTGAAAATTTTAAGGTTACAAATTTAAGAAGAAAAAAACTTGTTTCTTCTGAACAATATAATACAGAGAAAGTGTAACACATTTAAACTAGGATCTACTTGGCTAACGCAATTGATTTATTTTGACAAAAGCAATAAATTATCAAAAATACTTGAAATTGACTTTTTTGCATTTAAAAATGCTTCATCTTATTACATTATAAAGTCATGTTCTTTAGATGTTTTAATATATATATATATGAGTAGTGAGGTGTATTGTGAATATTAGATTAATTTAGGTTATTTATTAAAACAAATCTCTGCATTTTACTTCTTAGTTTTTATGAAAACATGAATTATTAATATTATTTTTGACATTTTAGTCTTTTTACTAGATAGTTTCATTGTTTAAGCTTTTAATTGCTCATCTTTGGTAATATTTTTTTTATATGCACCTGAACACTAATCGAACTCTAACAAATGAAGTTTTATGAACAGGAAGAAAATTATCAATAAATTCATTTTAAAAAATTACAATCAAAGAATTTAACACTGAAAATTACTTATCTTTATGTACTTTTTAATAAATCTTGGATTATAATAATCATATAAATCAGTAAATAAGCATTTGGAAAAGGATTCATAATTTAACATTTTGAATTGAGCTTCCTTTTAATGCACTCTAGTAAATATTTTAAGTAATCAACAAAATAAGTTATGCTGAAATTTTTAAAATTTATTAAAAGTAAGTTCTAGACTGTCTATTGAATTATAAAGTTTTGGAAGTTTATTTAATGATATTTTCCTATCTTCTCTATCGTGATTTTTTTTTTGTAAACTGTAGTTTTTGTATATTTGTTATTCTAGAAATAACTGTTTGAAAGAAGTACAGTTTGAAGTCTTCCGTCGACAGTTAAAAATAGCCCTAAAGAAAGAATTGCCTGTTGTTATTCATTGTAGAGATGCTCATGAAGATGGAATGAAAATAATTAAAGAGGTGAGTAATTTTCTTGTAATTTTGGTTACATTAATGTAAAATTTTAAATTACAAATAGCAAAATAATTTTAATATAGTCCTTTAGTATTAAAAAAAACACAAACTTTGTATTTCTGAAATGAATTTGATAAGATCAATGTTTCTCAAATTTTTCTCTTTTTGCAAAGTAAGAAATTTGGTCAATATTTTTTCTTCACTGGGGGATATTACTTATAAAGCTTTTCCTATGGAATTTTATTTGCTTGTTGATTTTAATACTACATCTCCATTGTAAAAAGGCTTTGATGTGATGTAAATACAATGAATAATTATTAATAAAAATTCTGCATTTTTCATAGTTTTTTTTCCTCATTCATATTCTTTAACTATTACTACAAAATTGGATGTAAAACTTTTGAATATTTTTCCCCCTTTTCCTAAATTATTAACTATATTAAATATTAAAGTTTCCTGTAAAGTAGTTGGAATCTGAAACTGGCTTGGAGGTATTGAACAGTGAATACAAAATTTATACAGCAAATTATGAATATGGGAAGTATCCATATTTGGTTTCTAAATTTTTGAAAGTGTTCTGGTTTCTAAATGGTTTTAAAAGTGAAAAGTATACACTAAAGTTCTTTAAAAATGCATAATAAATGCTTAATTTATAAAATTAATATATATGTTGTAGAACTTGCACCTAAGGCATAACTGCTAGCATCCATTAAGATGATAAAAGGTTTTGTATCATCAACTTGTCGCAGTACTGGAGGGGTTATTAAACACTGCTTTTTAGAGTCAGGAAAGCTTGTTCATTTTCACTCCATGTCCAAGCAGTATCTTTGTCAAGTTGCTTAAGGGGTCTAGCAATATCTGAAAAATTTGAGATGAATTTTCTATATCAAGAATAGTTTTGTAAAAAATGATTGTAACTGCTTAACATTTTTGGAATAAGGAATGTTTTTGTATTGCTGCAGTTTTATCTTGATCCACCTCTATTACTTTAGGAGTTATCCATAATCCCAGATATTTCACACGGGAGCAGACAAACTTACATTTTTCTCTGTTGGCACATAATTTGAATTTTTTAAGTCTGTCAACGACCATTCTTAAATCTTCAATGTGCTGTTCAAAGGTTTCAGACAGTACAACAATATCATCTAAATGTACCAGAATGTTTATTTAGATGATCCATTACGAAACTGGTCCATAAGTCTCTATAAGGTTGCTAGGACATTGTGGAGTCCAAATGGCATTCTTTTGTACCTAAATGTACCAAAAGGACAGACAAATGCAGTCTTGTTTTGATCTGCTTGGTTGACGTCTTCTGGATGATAACCAGATTTTAAGTCAAGGGTAGACATAAAGCAGTAGATTTTGCATCATGTAAAAGGGCATCTTTGAGAGGCAATGGATATTTGTCAAATATAGTAATTGCATTTAGCTTATGATAATCTATACACAATCTAACAGTTCCATTTGACTTGAGAAAACTACTGGGGCTGCATATTATGACTCGCATTCCTCTATAATATTATTGGCCAACAGGTTATCAATTTCTTCCCTTAAAAGTTCTTTCCTGTATGGAGACAGTCTGTAAGGGGCAGTTAAAACTGGTGGGTGGTCACCTGTGTTTATAAAATGCTTTACAAATGGAGTTGGTTCTCCCCCTAGCCTGAAAACATCTTTATTTTCACTGAACATGACCATTAAGTCATTTCTTCTTCTGCATCAAGGGCCTGTCCTTCACATAAATGAAGATCACTGGTTTCAGTTTCATCAACAGAGTTGTTCTGTACTGGAGCATCACTGGAAATTGAATTTGTGGGACAAGAGCTACTATTAATTTCAATAGGAATGTCATTTACAGGCAAGGGAACATCTTTTACAAAAAGTATTCTGCAGTTTGGTTTGTCACCAAAATACCATTAGTTCTTATGCATGTTCATTATAATACCTGATGTCTTTAGAAAGTTAACACCTAGTAGAGTCTAGTTTGCCTTTGCATGTGGCAGAAAAATTAAATCAGTTTGAAAAGTTTGTCCACATATAGTGATTGGCACTGTAGCCTTTTGAACAAGTGATGTGGATTGTTGACCATCAGCCAGACACATAGAAAGATAAAGTTCTGTGAATTTTTGACCACAATTCTGTAAAAATTTAAACATCAATTCTCCATCAACTGACTGGCTGGCTCCAGTGTCAGCACAAACTGTGCCTGTAGCTTCATAAACTTCAATGTCAAGTAGAGTTGCTGGAGAGGTAACACAAGTGAACACCTGTATGGCATTAACAGAAGCACCTTCTTTTTTTAATGAACATTTTGGACATTTCGTCTTTATAAACCCTGGATTGTCACAACCATAACAAGAAATAGGTGGGCAGCAAACAGTGTTGTTGACATTTTGTGATTGCATGCAGTTAGAGTTAGCAAAAGTACTGTTGTGGTTATCTGAAATATTCTTTTCCATTTTGGTGCGATGTTTTTTCCTAAATTCTTGATTGTTTGTATTTCTAGGAAACCAAGGTTTGTATAGCTCCTGTGATTTGGGGAAATTTGCTACTTTTTGTGAAGGAGGTTTTAAATTTTCTATACAAGTCCAGCTTTAAAGCTAACACAACAGGATCATTAAGTTTTTCCCAACTATCTAAATGATGAATCTTATATCTGGTGGACACTTTTTCTTAATTTGATCTGCAATGATAGATCTTTTAACCTGTCAAATGAATTAATTTCTAATTCCTTTAGCCAACCTTCAAAGTAAGTTATAAGCTCAAAAAATAAATCTTTTCAAGTGGAATGATCCTGTTTCTGATGCCGACTAAAGAGAACTCTAAAAATGCCCGCTGTCAGCTTAAATCTTTGCAATAATAGATGGTGAATGTGGGCATAATTTCTGAACATCTCTTCTAGTTCTCTCACTATCAATCTGGAAATATCACTTGAAAGGACTCCAACTAAATGTGATACCCAAAAATCTGCAGGTACATTTAAAAGCTTCAGCTGCCTTTCAAACATTGTTAGGAATAATGACATGTCATCTGTATCAGGAATAAATGTGGGTAATACTGTTTTCAAATCAAGCCTCATGGTTAGAATTGATTTGAGCAATAACAAACTTTTAATTCTAATGCTAAATTATAAAGGTCAATCTTCTTGCCTTTTGAGAGAAATGCCATTTTATCTGATACAATTATCTAAATGCAAGTTTTTTATGAAAGCTTAAAATTATAAATTCAATTAGTTGTCTCCTAATTAACTGATTAAATACTCATTAAACATCTACCTTCCCTGTAGCAGAAATATGACTAATAGAAAATTTCACATGGATGTGCACATAAACAAAATTATTCGATATATATAAATTTTTGAAAACCTAAATAAAATTTTCATGAAATTCAAGAGTATATTAAAGTATAAAATAAAGCATGAAAACCAATAACATATTGAAACAGTTGTAATGATATATCATGTGATGCTAAGAATATATATTATTGCTATTATACACAAAACATTTACAAAGTTAAATGCAACCAATTATGAGCTTTTGATAAAAGAAATATAATATTCAGAAAACACTTAATTTGTACACATCATATAATCACCAAAAGAAACCATGACATTCTTATCATCCTAACCAAATTATACTATAATACCTTTTAATATTTAAAATATGCTTATTTAAACATTTATTGCAATTGGTCGACCAATATAGTTTGAATAACTTTCATGAAAACACAAAATAAAATATTAAGAAAACTGGTGCAGAATAAATCAATTAACCACTAATATATATACTCAAGGAACGAGATCTTTAAAATCACAAAAATAGAATTTTCTGAATACTATAAATGTATCAAGTATGGAAAGAATAAAATAACTAGTTTTGAAACATTATATAAATCAAAGTATGATTATCACAAGCAAAGAGTTTCACTCAAACATAAAAATATTGGATAACTTTTCTTCTTACACAAATTGTGCACTTCACACAAAAGATGATGAATTCTTATTTTACTTAAAAATATTTTAGGTGATATTTCTTCAAATAAAAATCAAGCACTTCAAATAGCACACACATGATGTATTCTTATCCGCTTGAGGATAACGGGTGATATCAACTTCAAATATAAATAGAGTAACAGAAAAAACAATGAATTCATACTTCACTTAAAAATATCTTGGATCATATTTCTTAAAATATAAATCACGCATTGTTTCACTTTAAATATTGGATGATATTTCTTCAAGTATAATAAAACGAGCACTTCACATAGCACTTTCAAAATAAGTGTCGGGGTGACACAGGAAAAAAATTGTCCGATGGGTCATGCCACACCTTCGGGCGCCAATGTAAATCCAATGTTGTTACTATTTCAGGACAAAATAATTAACAGCCAGGGTGCTTTCAGGAACTAATACTATTTAGTACTCGACACATTCCACAACACAAGACAGGATACAAAACATATGAAACACAGATTCCCGAACATACTTCATCGTCCTGCTAAAAAGTCTCTCTTTCATTGTGTGCATGCTTCTCTTTCAAACCAAAAAAGAATAAGTGACGCCATCTGGCTACCGTTTAATAGTGCAGGAAAGGTAATGCTAAATTATGGTGTTAAACTTTGTAAAATATAGTGATGCTCTATACTCTTTTAGTGTGGTTTAAAGAAAACAAAGAATTTTGTTAGTTGCATTATTTTAAAAAATACGTATTTTCCTCTTTATTTATGAATCAAATTCTGCACAACACCTTTATTTAAGAAGCCAATATTGTATATCACATTACAAAGGATATCTAGAGTAAATTGTCAATAGTTAGAACTTAATAATTGATGAATCCTGAGGCTAATCTAATAATTTTAAGATGTAAAGCATCTGTGCAGCAGTTATATATATAAAAATCAGGTTAGAAATGTAACTTTTGCTACTAAATTTTAGCTTTTTTTAAAACATACTTTGTACTTTATTTTCTATTGATATTTTGTGTTGTATTATTGATATTATATGTTGCAATAGTCTTTCCAACCTATATTTTGATTGGGAATATGAAGTTTAATGGAAATCTAACATTTTACTGTCTTTACCATACAATTAAAAGCAAAAATGGATGTATAGAAATATAAAAATAAACAATATAAAAATATATGGAAATAAATTTAAAAATATGTATATAATTCATTGCAAATTTCAGGGGATTTTTTTTATCTGGATTTATGCTTTCAATTCCATCCTATTATGTTCTTCCTTGTGAGAAGAAGAAAATTGTAATAAAATATTGTCACGAAGATGCAAATAACTACACTGTTATTGTAAACTATTAGATTTATTACTAGAATAGAATGACATCACAGGATTGTGAACTTACTCACAACTGATGGTACTCAGCCTTTATACACACAGAAAATATTTGAGAAACATCCAATTTGGTTATTAAAGAAAAATCTTGAACCATCGAGGCATTAGACAAACAATAAATAATATTTTAATTTAAAAATCCAGTCTTTGGATACAGATACCATGGCAGGGATTCGAACCCCGGATGGATGGAATTTCAGTAGAAAGCAATGCCAACTGAGCCTTGAAGATCACTGGCTTTCTTGCTTTGTGGGGCATTATATATATTCAACCACATGTTTTTCGTAGAATATCCACCACACTTGTAAAAAGAACTATGGACATCTAATGAGCAATGTTATGGGTGCTTCAAAATTTCTGTTATAAATATATGATGCATTTAGTTTAAGATGGTGGAAAAATCCTCTTTTTTGAGGAAGTCCAATACATTACACTTCCTTGCCAGAGGGAGTACACCATTTTATTTCATATGAAGGTCAATTTTATTCTTACATTCGTGTAATTGAGATTTTTAGGCATGACATTGCACTTGAATCTGGCTATAATTTATCCCTCTGAATCTGAACTATTTTTACCTATAAGTACTAAAAGTTTCTTCCTACTGCTCTATTCATTTTCATTACAATTTTCTTTATCTTTAGTAGCTATGATTATAAATTACCTTGTTGATCACATATGGAGATAGGTTTTTGTATGACTAATTTTAATCGAAAGTCTTATGTTCCTTAGGCAAATACAGTACATATGTTTTTCATAACTTTCAATAGCTATATGAATGCTATCAGCTTCAAATAGCCCTACACACTTCCATCACTTTAAAAATCAGTTGTCTCTTTCTGAGTTGTACATAACATAAAGCAAAGTTGTAGATATATTTGGTTTCATTTTGTCTTCAGGATGTATATGAAGAGCATATAAAGCAACATATGTAATCTTCCTAGTCAAAGAATTTCATTGCACTGTAATGAAAGGGTCTTGATCTCTGACAGTTTCTTTTTTTTTTTTTTTTTTTTAATGTATTTCTTATGTAAAGAGTTTTATTTTGTTCCAAATATGAAATTTCAATATTTGTCTTTGATAGTTTTTATGAACAATATTTAGCCATAACTGTCAAATAAAGGTAGCATAGTCTATACAAATTAAATGTAGTGTGGAATTTAGTATACTGTAATAATTTGAAGGCTGAATTTTTGACCAAATTTTTTCTACAAAAGTTTTATTTTCTCACTGTCTCTCTTTTACATTCTAGATAAAAGTATCATTTTTAGATTTAGATGTATAAATATTTGTAATTCGTTGCAGGGACCTTTTTTGAGACAAATATTACTGCACATGATTTAAAGTAAAGAGAAAGTTAACTTGAATACAAGCTCTTTAATTGTCTTTAGATCCTGATTTTTTTATAACACATAGCAAATTGTTAATAATCATATCAGGTGTTTAATATAACCTTTAATGATTTTGACAATTTTAACAAAGTACCTCAAAAAATTAACAGTAAATCTGCTTTCAATCTTTTTGTACTTCATATTCTTTAAAAATTATAAATACCTTTGTTTGTTTGTTCAAAGAATTTATGGTAGCTTACATTTTAAAAGAAACAAATAAGAAGAAATGAAATAGTTATGAAATGAGCTCTTGATATCAAATGAATATTTTTATATTAAATTTTACAAAATTTGATTCCACAAGGTTTTACTGCTGAACAAAAATGGTTGTGGTAACCTTGTAGTCAATGGTTGTGAACTCACTGCTGGTATTGTTTTCATGGTGTCATGGGTTCAAATCCTGATGCCATATCAAAGCTGTAAATATTCCTGTTGGCATGGTTTACAAGTTTGGAGAAGGAGGTGCCAGTTCAGGGGCCGTTGTCATCACTTCCAAAGGTTCCAAATCACGAGGTCCTTTGCCAATAGCTCTCGTGCTGTTCTGTTACAAAATCTCATAAACAATTGTTAATAAACAACAATTGTTAATAAACAATCAATAACTAAAAGGAAACTGTTACTTTCTTGACAGTTAGAATTCTACCATAATTATTATTAAATTAGAAAATGATATTAACAGAGGCTCATATCCTGATGCCTTTTTAACTGCTGCATTATATCTAATAATATTGTTTTTGATTTCCCTGAATTGTGGATATTCCTTTCATGCACAGAGAGAAGCTGTTAGGACATGGCTTTTTTATGTGGTTTTTAAAACATTTGGGAGTAATTAAGTGTCTGAAATTTGGTCATTTTTATATATAGTTTATTTGTATTTAAATAATAAAATGTAGCTATTTATGTCACAATAAATTAACTTAGGAGTCCAGATTTTTTTTTTTTAATTATTGAAGTTTATTTTGATTGTTTTATTTCTATGGGCTGAATTTTTGATTTTATTTTAGGTTTATGTTATTTTTCAGTCTCTTCATTTTATAGACATTTGTAGTCCTAGTAATGCTTTCACTATTTAAAAATACCCTGTACCTGAGTACTCTGAAATTTGACTTCATATTGTATTAATTGTGATATATTGTTTATGTAAATAATAGATAACTTTTTTCCTTCAACAGATTCTTCCAAATAATTACACTATTCATCTGCATTGTTTCACTGATACATGGGAATGGGCTCAGAAATGGTTAAATGAATTTCCAAATCTTTTTATTGGAATCACTAATGTTGTAACTTTCCCATCTGCAGAGTCAGTTCATGAAGTTGCAAAAAATATTCCATTAGATCGTCTGTTACTGGAAACAGATGCACCCTATTTTGTGCCAAAAATGGTAATTATATTAATTTTTTTAATATTGAGCATGGAGATTTCATTCTTTGTGCAAACAAGTTCTTATGAAATTCTGTATTTGGTTGTGATGCACATTTACTTAGTGAAATTTTAAACTATTACATTTATTTATGACTAGCAGCATGATTTTTGTTTGAGAAAATGGGAAAGGTTTATAAAATAATTATCAACTTGTAATGATTATTAAGGTAAAAGAAAATGTATCAAAAATAAAAAGACAAAACCTATACTTGTTGTTATAATTAAACTTATCAATTTATAAGTGGGTTTTTTTTTCCCCCTTTATTTGATTTTTGCCTTAAATTCTGCTGAATCTTTTCTCTCTCATTCTCTTAAATTCCAAAAGTTTTAATATCTAATATATTTTTCTAAATAAGTTATAAGTTTGAAAGAAGTCTGATACTTCTTTTTGCATTAGACTTATACTTATTTTTGCTTTTTGCAACCTTTTTTAAAGGTTATGTTCGGGTTGATTTATTTTCTAATTGAACAGGGATGTTCTAGAATTTTCAACTCATTCTCCTTAAATTTTTGACTTGTATTTTTTTTTTTTAATATTAATGCAGTGTCTATTCAGTTTTATTTCTTCAAAATTCTGATTTGTATATATTATAGTCAGTTAAGAAATGCATATGTCTATAAAATCGCATATCTTTTGTAATTAAATCAATTCTAGGTAAAATCATGTAAACACATGTGTTTGTCATTTTTTACTGAAGAATACAAGTTAGATCTTAGCATATTAAATTTTTATTTAATAAAATTAAAATTTCTGAATCTGAAAAATATAGGAAAATCAAACCATCAGGAAATACACGTTGCTTAATCCTATTGGACAAAGTAGAATGCCCAAAGGTCATTTCTGGCAAAGATTTTTGTTTAAGGATTTTTAATTGAAGTTTTTATTTTTCATTACATACAATCCTTTGTTAGCCAAATTTTATTGGAGAAATTTCATGAGAAATATGTGAATATGTATAAATTCTCTAAAATGAGCTTTTAAGTTTATTTAATTTTACAAAACTTGCATAAACACATTACCAAAAAAAAAAAAAAAAAGGATAGGATTTGGAGTAATTAATAAATGTTTGTTTCAATGATATTTATGGAATAAATCTTGAAAATCTGTTCTCAAATAATTTTAAAATTGTCAAATGCACAAAAGTTAATGTATAAAATTAAAATATATCCATTTATTTCCAGAGTCCTAGGGGAACTCGATGGTCACATCCTGGTATGGCCATACATGTTGCAGCACAGATAGCTGCTTTGAAAGATATATCTGTAAAGAAAGTTCTTCGAGCTACTCGAAAAAATACTAAATTTGTGTACAATGTATAAAGATTGTAATAAAGCATGAATTTTAGAATTGTGAAGGTAATTAATGCTGAAGAATTATACATTCTGTCACTGAATTTAAAGGAAATGTTTTTATGATATGCGGACAGCTTTCTGTTGATTTTTTTGTCCCAATTGACTGTATTACCATATAACTGACAATCATTACTTTCTGATTGCCCTCAGTTGTTTGTTAAATAAAAAGGATTAAAGAAATTCCTTGTATAATTTTAATTTAATTTAGTGAGATGTGGAAATGTAGGAGAATGTTTACTTTTTCAAATACCAGTTGTGAAAGTCTTGCAGAGACATAACTTTTAAAAAAATTGAGATAATTCAGTCAATAGTAACAATTTTTATTTGAAATTCATTTTTGATATTTTAATTTTCCTTCTAATTATTTTTCATTGTTGAAATCCTTTTTTTATACTGTTGGTGATAAAAAAAAAAACATTTTCTGTAGTTACAAAATTCAAAAATATAACTTAAAAAAACTTATGAATAATTTTTATAAGTGGGATTAGTTCCTTCATTTGTATTAATATGCACAATTAAGTTGTTTGTGCATTTAAATTTAAAAATATATTGTTTTAGAGAAGTACAAGGTCTGATTTTACTTTTTTACTTAGGAATGTATAAGATGTCATCTTTTAAATGTTTTATGGAATTATTAAACTATAAATTATGTGTTAAAATTTGCATGAACTTAAAAGTTGAAATTAATACATATACAACAGGTTTTCTGATATAAACTGTGTTTTTAACAACTGTGCATAAGAACTATAACTTGTGGTTTTAAAACAAGTGTAGTAATTTATCTCATTAATTGTTGCTTTATGTCTTTGCTATTATTTTCATAATGAATTCCAAAATCGTATGTGGGGGAATCTTTTTTTTTTTAAAAAAAAGTAAATACATTGTAAACAGTTTCTGGTACAGATTTAATTATATATTCGGTAAATAGTTCAAATTTTATTATGATCATATTTGTTTGAGATAAAATATTTAGCAGCTACAATTATGTATTCCATTATTGGAAGCTATAACATTTAGTATATATATATAGTTTATTGTTTGTTAATTGTCATTTAAATGCAACAAATTCCTTATAATATTTTGTTTCATCATAACACATTAGTGAATGAATTGATCTCTAAGTTATTGAATAATTTTTGTCCAAAAAAAATACAAAAATAATACATATCTTTTAATAGTAAGCTTTTTAATATACTATCCAGCATGAATCATGGACTCACAGAATTTATTGTGTATGCATTTTTCATTACCTACTGAATGAAAATTGTCATTTTTTTTTAAATATCACATAATGATTTTTCATAATAACTAATATTAAGTAATATTGTATAGTTAAATAGTTTATGCAAATGGGACAATATGAAATACATACAATTATTTAGATTTAATATTGTTTTCTATAACAAAATTGGGCATTCAAATGAAAACAAAATATTTTTCTTATTTGAACATAAATCAGTAAACATTTTTTTTTTCAATAATTTACTCTTTTTTTTTTTTTTTTTTTAATCATAGAAACTAGATTAATCTGTCCTTAAGGCTCTCAGGGTTTTTCCTTTTTCATGTAAGTACAGTCATCACACACTCGAGGCACCCTAGTAATCTTTCTCCTCCTATGGGGTTTACTATAACTACCCTGGTTTACTGCAAAAATGATGTGCCCCTGGGATACTCAAGATATCCTTCTCCAGTTTCAATCCTCCTTTTTGTCACCAATTTTTATCTTTTTTTTTCAAACATTTAGATCACTGTTACACCTTGTTTGGTGCAGCATAACCATATCTGGCTCTTGCTCCATTAAACTTCATGATCACTCATTCACTCACAATTTGTTCTTAGTATTCATTAACTTAAATTATAAAAATGAAAGAATAGTATCAAGGAACAAAACATGTTTTGAATTAATATGTAAATTAATAAAATTAAAAGTGTACATTATCCTTAAAAAAATAATGATTGTGCATGTAAAAGCTAGAAGAGGACAAGTGATTATACCACTTGAGAAGCAAGTCATTTTCCATAATAACATCACACAACTATATTTCTAGTGTTTGCAACTTTTTTCCATTTTTGTGTCATAAGTGGCAGTGAAAATATGCAATATACTTTCGCTACAGCTTCAGTCAAGTAAAGAGTAACAAGGTATATGGCTTATGGCTGTCCTGAGTGCAGGCGAAGCATAACTGGTCTGGTATCCTTTTACTAAGAGCATCTTTCAACGTGACCTAACTTTTCTAGTGCCTTATGTACGTAAGTCTCAGCATTTCATCCCTTAAATACACTTTTATATCTTGGCTGATGCAAATATTCATATTTGTCTCTTGCTCCGTGGCCGTGATTGCCTAATGGTAATGGTTTCGGATTCGTGGCTGACGGTTTTCGTTCAGTCTCAGGTTCGAGCCTTGGCCGCTAAAAACCCTCCGTGTAGCCGGGGCTGATGCACGTTAAATCTGTGGGGACCCAAAGCCCTCCCGTTGGCATGGTGTGGAAGTTAGGAAAGGGGTGCCAGCTCACGTGTCGTCCTCGTCATTTGACCAAGGTTCAAAATTACGAGGTCCGTCGCCAATAGCCCTCGTGTTGCTTCTAGTGCGACGTTAATAAGAACTAAGTTAAAAAAATTGTCTCTCTGCATTGAACTAAAGTGTAACTTTTAACTGATCTGGATGCCTGGAATCCCAATTTACCATGCAACTTGAATACCTTCCTCCCAAAATATCAATCCGGTCGAGCTGTGACCTTGTTTTGCAGAGTCTGAATTCCCCTCCCCCTCTTCAGATTCTATTTTGTTTGATTATTGGTATGTTCAGATTCTCTCTGATGTATCATAATATAATAGTTTCGATTGAAAAGATGCCTAATAAAGTCTGCAACCTTTTTTTTTTCATAATCTTCAAAAAAAAAAAAAATCTACACTGTTATAATTTTATTTAGTCTAAACAATTATAAAAATTGTGAACATAATTAAAATTTATATTTAATGGGAAAACTCATTTTTTTAAATATGTATGTTATAAAAATATTTTTGAAAAAAATTTTGCATGTATAATCTGAAAAGCACTTTGCATCAATTAATTATTTTTCTATTTAAATAATCATTTTTATAGATTGTCATATGAGGTCATATTTATTTTGCTGTATTGTAATTTGAGAATAGTCTCAAGATGCTTATTGTCTTAATATATTTAAAGTAAAGATAGATGCATGTTGATAAATTTTAAAATAATCGGTTATTGTAATATCTGTCATAAGTACCTTACCTGTCATTTTCTTTTTTATTAAAACCACTGAGATATGCAAAATAGAGGGAGCAGGAATTATAAAGATTTTATGCTAAGTTGAGTGCCTTAGGTTTAGTTTGCACATGGAATTAAGTGCGTATGATTAATTAATTATTGTATAATGAAATGGCAAAAATATTCAAGAAATTCTTTTTTGAAATGATTAAATTTTCCATTATTGTGTTCTTATTATCTTTTCCATTATTGTGTTCTGATTATCTTTTCCAATTCTGTAATTCCTATTTTCCTGTGGATAAGATAGTTTTGTATTATTTTGTCTCTGAATCGTATTAGGATCATATCTGCTCTGTGCTTTATTATCAGGAGATTTTGTACTTGCGTTATAAGTATCATAGAAGAAATTAATAAAAGCCGCAAAGTAATCATAACATTTGCATACTTACTTTTGCTCTGAGGATATTTATTTCCTCAATAAAAAATTATTGAATAAGAAATGCAGTGTATTTTGAACTATGATAAAACGGTCAAATATGGAATTTGTTTAGCTATACCATAAATTAACTATAATGCCAAAAATATCTAAATTGAATTAAAATTCACAGCAATTTCTATTTCATGATATAAAAGTTGTTTTGGTGCATTTATTACTTGAAGTATGCCGAGGAGGAGGTGAAGTTGAGAATGAAAAACTGCGAACATTGATGACTATGTTAAACAAAAATAAGTCTCAAA
Organism: Nephila pilipes; assembly: GCA_019974015.1. Lineage (NCBI taxonomy): Eukaryota > Metazoa > Arthropoda > Arachnida > Araneae > Nephilidae > Nephila > Nephila pilipes. The sequence continues at coordinate 84,732 of BMAW01006724.1, forward strand.
CTGAATTAAAAATATTTTCAATTTCATTCTATTGTTAAGATTTTCCTAAGATTCCAATTTACATTTAAGGTGAAGTAGATAGCATATATGTGAATGTATGTGTGTATGTATATATATACCTTAAAAATCCCAACATATGGCAAAAGTATTGAACAGGAAGATGGGGTTTCATCCTACTTTTAAACTTAATTTAAGGCTCTCATTCTTAAAAATGCATCTATCAACTTTTTTTTTTATATATATTAATTTTTTATGTCATTTGTTTAATACATTTCTTGCCCTATTCTCAAATATTTTTTTCTAAGAAATATTTTTATTTGTGTATCGATAAGTTTCATTTTTTTGTTTTCTCTTCTTATTGTGGCATATTTACTTCCAATATTGTTCATTGACTTATTAAATGTTATATATTTTTTTTAGTTTCAAAGGGTTACATGTTTTAAGATTTTTTTATGACAGTGTCATATAAAAATGAATTTTAATCATTTGCCCAATCCGAAAATTAGGGTTTTCTTATTTTTCATAATTTAATGGTATTAAGACGTTTTTTCATAATTTAATGGTATTTTTTTGCATGAGTTTTATTTCAATCTCAGCAAGCTTTATGTAAAACGAAATTTAAGTCTGTTTTCACTAATTGTCGCGAAGCAAGACACAAATTCGGAAAGCATTGTGTGATCAATTTTTTATAGGCCATTTTGTTTACTTTAATAGATAAAGTCAAATATCAATTTATCATTAGTCTCGGAGACTAAGTATGAATTTGGAACATATCTTATGAAGGAAAAATTGCTTTATTTTTTTAAAAAAAAGTGAGTTGTATAATAAAATGTGTTGCTGTGTTTATAAGAAAGTGATGTTAGAATACAACATTAATTTTGGAATATTTTTTAATCAAGGAGGGGAGAGGGGAAAGCTGAGTTTATGTTTTGTTCTTTAACATTATCTATAACTTAAATTGAAATTGTTCATTTTAATTGCCAATATCTTAAAAATTTCCAATGAGTTGAATGACCTATGACATCTGATTTTAAAACCAAAAAGATCAATATGATAACATTGCTACATTTCTGCCGATCCTGTAGTTGTTCTTTTAAATGAGGGAGAGCATATTCTGGAATCATTAATCAAGAACGCTCATGGCATCCCCTTTCAGTGTCAATCAACGACTCGTGACTGATTTCCTGAGATTAATAAAGTGCATCCATCTTCCAAGAGCTTCGTCATGAACCTACTATTTTCAGGATGTCTACCGACGCGAAGAGGGGAATAAGATTTTCCGCATGGTCGCCTTCTTCGGAATGGTTCACTAACTTACTTTCTCGGTGAATTCGTTTGAGTGAGAGTTCTGCTGCTTGAGGTTTTTTAGAATGAAGTGAGAGAGAATTGTTTTTCGTTTGTATTAAGTAGGATTAGTTTTGTAGTTTTCTTCTTGAAGCAAAGAAATGAAATATTGCTGGTCTGAAAATCGGATTAAGGACTGTTAAGTTAAATAATTAAATTCAGTTATTCACACACTTTGTTTATGGAACTACTGTTCTCTTGAGAATTTTGAATGAATTTTTCGTATCGTCTTTGAAATCTTTATGTAATTCTATGCGGGAAAGTGAAAGAAATATAAATATGTTCAACTCGGATTGGCTTAGCATATTAAACGAATGTCGGATTATATTGATTATTGATTGGAAATGTGTATGTAGCCGTAGAACTTTTTTTTAAAAAAAGTGAAAGATGGCTCTGATCGCTGGAAAGATTGTATAACGGTATGATTTATTATCTCTAGAAACGTGAGCAATTCCAAAGAGAAATTGGTTTTTTGCATCTTCCTAGTGCAATTTTTCTTTGAAAGATAATCCTCAGAAGTCAGTTCTTAAGTTTATTTTAAGATTTATTTAAACGCACAGGAACTGTAAGTGTATGTTAAAACTTTTTATCTTAATTACTCTGGGGCAAATATGTTGTGCTAAGTTTAGTATTACTAGGTCTTTGTCTTTAAATAGTTGCTGTATTTTAAATCTGGCATTAAGGATCAAAGTGTGCATCAGACTTAAAATTACTTTTATAGAAATATCGAAGATAAAGTTCAAGAACTTGAGTAATGTAACTTGTTAGTAAAATTTCTCATTTGGCGTGTTGAGGAGATTTGAAGAGTAAGAACAAACCTAAACAATTTGAGCATAATTTAAAATTAAGAGGTACAGATGATCATCGAAGTAATGAAAACATTAAGGAACAGAATGAACACTTTAATTTATAAGGTAAATTATCTCTTTTGGCAACTTCATGAAACCGTTTTGAGAATGGAGTGCTAGTTTCGGTATCAATCTCATCGTATGACCGTGGCTTAAAATTGCAATGTTTATCGCTCATAGCTATTGTGTTGCTTTTGAGTGCGATGTTAGTAATCAATCAAGCACATGAAATTGTTTCTAGAAAGGACTATACAAAGATCATTAATGGTGGTTGATAGATACGTACGAATTATACACTCGTATTACTCTAATTTTCACGGAGAAATCATAAAAATTATTTTAAAGTTGTTAAATTGGTTATCGGATTCTGATTACATTCTGTGTATTAAAATGATATTAAGATCAAAGGAGTGTGTATTTCAGATTGATTCTGATTTCATATTCCTCCCCTTAACCTATCTTCTTTCAGGAAGTGCATGATTTTCAACTCCGAAGCGCCCGAATGGTTTTTAATTTTTCCCACGAGGTTTGCTGTCTTTGGTAAGCACGGATGATGCACTACAGTACGGCTTAGCGGTCTTTCTCTAATTTTGATTCATATACTTGTCTTACCCCACTCTTTTCCAGCATTTGTTGAGTTAAGTTTAAATCCTAAATGCATGTCTCTTAATAAATTAACGAGTGTTTGGTGCAGTTGGCAAAATATGGCCCTTTCACCAATCTCTCGACAGTTGCATATTGTTTCTAAATTACAACTCGCCAAAGCCGTCTTAGTCCAAAGATGAAAAATCAACTTGGAACACTCTAAGAAATAAAACATAGATCTTTTTGGTTAAAAATTCGACATAATCTTGTTTTTCGTTTTATGTTTACAATAAACCTTATAATATTATGAAAGATGATTTTTCATTTTTAACTACTACCATGAGACAAATAAGAATATATGCTTGAGTGGTTATTTCTGTAATTTATTTACGTCTAGTTGAGGGGAACAGTTCGTCCCTGTGTGACCAAAAGATTCTTCACACATTATTCAATCAATAATTAAGGTAATGGTACCACTATAAATAACACTTCGCCTTGAAATCTGAAAATTGCTTCTTAGTTGATGTTTTTTATTAATTTGTGGAGCTCTCTTCTAATTATTATTGGTAAACATACAAACGCAGGAAGAATTCTGCTATCAATTGACTGCAATTGTCTTTTTTTTTTTTTTTTTTTTTTTTTTTTATGTTTCTATTCAGAAGAGACTTTGGATCATGGTCCAGATCACTGAAAGAAATTCAAGTATTCCTTGCAAGACTTCCCAGGTATTCACCACATACTCATATAGCTAGTCTGCTGTTGATATCCAAGTTGTGAAATGACCAAATAAATTCTAAATTCCATCGTCGATGCTTTGTTACGTTGTTTTTTTTTTTTTTTTTTGGGGGGGGGCGACAGAATATTACTTCCTTGCCAAGTGAATACATGAGTGTTAGGCGCATTCGTACAGGAGTCTCCAGAGAGCGCATTAAACTGATCCACGAACGATTGAACTGGAAACGATTAAGAGGTCCGAGGTTACAATGGAACCTTATACCGTTATCAAGAAACAAAAAGATGTTTTCAAAAGAATTCATAGATCACACAAACCAAGCCAAAAGTCTCTCACATTAATCGGCTTGCTCCATATTAGGCTACTAATAAAAATTGTATGTAATGAGACTGCCAGGACATCATTTTTTGAAGAGGAAAGATACTAACCTGATTGACGCTAACCTGCAATGACGCTTCCTTTCCAAATCACCCTTCTGAATTAAAAGAAACATTCACAGATGTTCGTTGGATTCCGAGGAAATCTTAAGCAATACCACTGACTTTAGTGACAAAAGGAAGAGTCTTGGAAATGAACGAGAGTGACCGCTGTAGTCTGGTGGTCATGGTTTCGATTTCGCGACCGGCGGTTTTCATTCAGTCGCGGGTTCGAGCCTTGGCCGCTAAAGACCCGCCGTGTATCCGAGGTTGATGCACGCTAAATCTGTCGGGGCCCAAAGTCCTTCCGTTGGTGTGGTGTAGAAGTTAGGCGAGGGGGTGTCAGCTCAGGGGTCGTTCTCGTCACTTGACAGAGTTCAAAATTATGAGGTCCGTCGTCAATAGTCCTCGTGTTGCTTCTATTGCGACATTAATAAAAACTAAATTGAGAATGAATTAGAACTGTTTTATGGTATACGTGACAAATCTGACCAAGATGCTCCAAACATTTGTTTAAATAATAATCTAGACAAAAAGAAAAAAAAATGTAAAAATAAAAATTGGTTGACAAGGAGAGTTGAAAATAGAGAAGGAATCGTCAGTGATTCTGGGCGGTACGTTGCCTGTTCTTACCGAAGAGAGTAAACCCGATTGGACAGAAAAAAATAATTGCAGTTGTTCGGGGTCAGGATCCCCATACTTATCTAAAGAAGGCAATAAAAACCACATCTTGTACAATGCGAGAAGAAAAATCATCTCTGGCAGAATATTGAACGCGAAAACGAAAGAGATCATACATACAGCCATGAACATAGCCATCTACGAGCTCGCATCTACTATCATTCAGCAATTACCGCCATGTATGTAAGGAAAGAAGGCATGAATTCATCTTTGTCACCTGAACATGCTTCAGATTAACAAGGTCTATCAGAATGTATCTGTTATAAAGCCCTTTATAACAGATAACATTTATTTAAAATCCAAATACGTACTAATTTATTATGTGCTTACTAATATAAATCGATCATTCTTCAATAAACTGATCTTTTCACAATGTTTAAGGAATCAGCATAATATTACTGATTTTGTTTACTTTATGTAATTTTTTTCTACAGAAATCTTGATTCAAAAGTGTGTGAACATAATATTATTCTTTATTATTGTTATATAAAGATTGAACTTTGTTGATTTCACTGCTGAGAAATTGTTATTGCCGGTAGGAGGATTTTACAGACAAGAGAATAAGGAAGGGATGACGTTGGTGACAAATATCGTCGCCAAATTTAGCAACAATATTAGATGTCCTTAGACAAGTCCTCACACACACACACATAAATAAAGGTAAAGATCTTAAAGGATGGTAGGATATATTAAAGTTGATTGAGAATAGCACATCAACTCATGTTCTGAAACGTCATCGTAGGTGGTGTCGTTTACGAGAGTACTGGAGGAGAAATGTCTAATTTTTCGTCTGTTGAACAGTTGTCGCCTTATTCGTACAACGTTATACAAAGTAGGAGCTGGCATACATGCAAGTAGTGATGAAATGCACTGAGTTCAACTAATTTATTAAGAATGATTCTCATAGAAATGTGTACCAAGTTGCCGTTTGTTTTCGCATGTGGATCACAGTATGTGTGAAATTTGGCCTTAAGAGATGGCAGGCATAGCAGGGCAAGTCACAAGTGACTCGTACATACGCCATGGAAGTGTGTCGTTTGTTAACGATGGATTGTCCACTATGGACAGGTTATCTGGTACCTACGTTTTTCGGATTTAAGAAGGCAAGATTTATTTTTTTGAAGGGGGAGAGACACTTAAAACTGTTGCGTATGAAACACTTGTCGAAACTGAAATAGCTCTGTTTGCAAGAATCGTTTATTTTGCTGTGAATATTCAGGCAAAACATAGTGCTTTTGATTGTGTCCGCCAATCCCATGGTCCGTTGGTGCCACGTACACTCTGCTTGTTAGGTTGGAAACTTCAAACATCTCCAGTAACATTTTTTGAAATTGAATAATCTACTTCAGTATTTGTTATATTTATGTGCAACGAATGTTTTTAGTAATCTGTGTCTCGAATCCTCTCATTAATTGTATCCATGGTACCACTTTTCAGTAACGTTTCCAGTCATGAGTTGCTCTGCAATCAGTCCTTTTCATGGACTCTCCAACTCTTTAACCTCCCGTTAGCGTGGTGTGAAAGTTAGAAGAGGGAGGTTCTAGCTCAGGTGTCGTCCTCGTCACTTGACTGAGGTTTAAAATTACGAGGTCCGTCGCCAATAGCCCTCGTGTTGTTTCTGGTGTGACGTAAATAAAAACTATATTAGAACTTAACTTTTACAACTCTTTAAAGTTTGTACCTCTATTTATTATGTATTTGAGTGACTATGCATTTTAGATAGTATATGTACCTCAAGCAATATTGTGATTAAGTATTTTGAAGGGTTTCGTTCAATTTAATAAACTGAATTTGTGTTATTTTGTTTATGGTAATCTTTTTCACATTAAAAGAAAGTTTATTGTATTTTCTTGAGAGTATCGGAATAAAGTTTTAGACTTACTCGGAAAGATCCTGATTTTTAACTGTACGTACTTTTCTTGTTCTATGATATAAGACTCGGGTTTTATTTATAAAACTAGGTAGTCTTGCGTGAAAATTTTTCATATTAAATGTATTTAATTGCAAACATACTTATTTTTAAGATACTAAAAAGTCAAATGAAAAATATTTAAGAAAGTTCTTATCGAGAGAGATTTTTAAATTATTATTTTTTAAAAAGAAAAATAATTTAAATGTTATTGAAAAATTTTAGTTGAAAATTGAAATTTTTCAGAAATGAGTTTCATTAAGTCAAAATAGTTAATAAATAAACTATTAAGTCCCAGAGAAATTTCTCCCATCAAATAAATGATGTAATTAAACTGCACAATCAAAGAAAGGTCTTGGATTTATTCTTTTCTATAATTTGTTTCGCGGTATATTTAATTCTTAAATCTAAGAATATATTTAAAAATACATTTAAATCCTTTCTTTTAGACATTAAAATAGCTGTGACAAAATTTAAAATCTGATCATGTTTAGCTTTTTCGTAACGGATAATTAAGTTTGTCATTGATGGATATCTACCCGAACAACCGATTTTTGAACATTTAGTCATAACTACAAATTTCAAAATAATTTAAATTTTTTGTAACAACTCATGCGTTAGTTTAACTTCGATAAACGAAATTATTTGTTTTAGATAAAAAAAATTATTTTTATTTTTTGAGAAAATGTAAACAATGAAAACTACTGTACTAAAATTAAATCAACATTTTATGGCATTATGATAAAGAACATAATTTAATGCGTAGTCAGAAAGTAAATATATTTGTATGGTAGCAAAACCACTGACCACTTTTCAATACAAAGTGCTAAATGCATGTAACTTGTTTAATCTAATTTGAATTCTTCCAAATGATTCACAGTATTTTCTGTTTGAATTGCAGTAGCCTCATTGAAGTAATAAGAATAGTATAATACGTAATGATTTAATTTATTTTTTTGTTTTACGGCAGCAATAATTACATTTAGCTTGAAATATATTCGATTTAATAATTTATTGTTTGCTTTAATTTTAGTACTTGAAAATATTATTGTCCATTCTATACTTTGTCGTTTGCTTTGAATTCTAATATTAAAATTGAATAACTTGATTTTTATAGCATAACAATTTGTTTCATTGTTTTATTCTTTATGTTATCAAAAGTTGGCATTATTTTGGTTTGGTAGATGTTTTTATGTTTGGAATGTAACGAGAACATGGCGATGGAAAAAGAATGCAGTAATATGCGTGGAAGTAGTCATTTTATTTTGGAATTTTTTGATAATTCATTCAAGGCAAAGTTATTTTACGGGTAATGGTATTACCAGATTATATAAAACATTATAGAATCCAACAAATTATATTGTTATGTTATTGTGCGGAGATCAATGTATTCAAAGTAACTTTGTTTCTATAATTTAATTAACAGTTGCCTACTACTTAAAGATAATTTAATATGCCTCGCTATATATATATATATCGCTGTCTATATCGACGCTATGTTCAATACAAAAAGGTTTAAAACGAAATTTAAATTGTGTGGAGTGTATGATAGTGTATTTATTTTCACAAGCTTTTGTATAAGAGAAATGAATAGTAATTATTTTTTTAAAAATTGTTGACACCTTTGATAGCTAAATCTGTTCTTTACAAAACTTTTTGTATAGAGCAATTTTTTAATTAGCCACCCAAAGGTCTATAGTTTTTGTCAAAGTCAAAATGATTATCCGATTGCTTTTCAAAATAACATATTTTCTAATGAATGAATGAGCGAGTGAATGGATGGATGAATGAATGAATGAACGACTGAGTAAATGAGTTTTCCTTATCTGGGAAGATGGAAAAAAATGTATTAAATAATAATATTAAATCCGACAGCCTTTTGCAGAGAAATAATAAAAAAATACTTCTAATTTATTTAGAATAAATTCGTTCTATTAATTAAAACGACAAAAATGTGTAAAAATAATAATATCAAATATGGCTTCTTTGAGCTGAAAAATAAAAAAATTACTAATGTATTCAGATCAAAATATTTTAATTCATTTTTGCGTGCAATGCAAAGTCATTTTATTTCTTTATCATTGATTGATTAAGTTAACAAGAGACATGCAGCAACTAAGGCTATAGTTCATATTCATTATCATTTCTGCACCAATAGGATGCCAGATAAGAGTAGAAAACATCCCGTCTACTAGTAGAGACGTAGGACGTCACTTCCTTACCCTGTGTTCCTTCTCTTACAATTATTGTATGACATTCGGGGGGGGGGGGGCAGCAGATAATTCCGAGGAAAAACATTCAGGTTTCAGTTTCTGTATAAATCTCTATCATTTTTACCCCCTCCCCCTACTCTTGTAGTAAAAGTACATTGAAAAGATCAGAATCAGTATCACTTTTTGTTCGGCAATATTTTCGTAACTAGAGGCAATGCTGTCTATATCTTGTATTTTTGAAGACTGTATCTAAAACAAAAATGCTAAACTGACATTTTTGACATATAGTTTTGTGGTTTATTCATCCATGTAACTTCCGAATGTTATGTCAGAAATTTGCTTTTAGGCATGAATTCTTTTTGTATTTAACATTGTTGAACATTCCTTCTACTCAGTCAGTGTGAAATTTTTCTTAAGTGAGTATTTTGAATTTTAACTTTTTTGTAAGTTTTAATCAGTCATAAAAATAATAATAATTGCCATTTTAAGACTGGACATTGTGATACGAAATGACTGATCAAAAATAGAAAGCAATAATCTCGAAATATTAATTTAACGATATGATTTTTACCATTCGTAAGAAATATACAATATTTTTTAACGTGGAATTTGCTTTATAGATGGCTGAACTTACGTAAAACTTCACACTAAAATTTCTGCTCAAACTTTCGACATTTTAATCACGGAAATGTTATAAGTTTTACTATTAGTATAAAAATGATTACGCAGTAAGAAATGGCTAAAGTGAATGCATCGCAATTAAAATCATTTTACAACTATCTCTGGAGAACTGAATCTTTCATCCTTGAAATATAATAAACTGTTTTAATTTTTTACTGCAATTTGGTTAAAGTAAAAAAAAAAGAAATTGTAAATTCTTTTTAATTAAATTTTTTTAAGAAAACATACTGACCAACTATTTAAAAAAATATTGTGTGGTTTTGTCTAGAGTTTTCTTTTAGCTTTATTTAGTCCAATAACATCGAGCTTTATTTGTTGGTGCTAAATGTGCTTATAGGACTTATAAACTATTTGTAACTTTCACAAACCCTTTTTGACTGAGAAGCTGATATTAAATACGTAAAAAAAAAATTACATATGTTCCATTTTAAGTATCAAATACGTAATTTCTATGATTGTTTGGTTACATTAATCACATTAAATCTTCCAAAAAATGCGTGATTACTAAAAAGTAATACATCAAAATACAGTAAGCGTTCTTTAATTTGGCATGTTCAGAACCCGATCATGCTTTATTAATAATTTTGATAAATTGTCGAGCGTCAATAAAGTCTTAACTGGGATTCCAAAGATAATTCTCTCTTGATAAAAAATAAAATGATTAAAAAATGTATTTAAGGTGTTTGCGTATACATTCTGAATCTGTGTAGACAATATAAATATTTATCAAAGTATTTTGTCATTCTTGCAACTACATTATAAAACTCAAATACTGAATATTAATTTAATTAAATATTCTTATATTAATAAAAGTACTGCAGAAAAGAAATTAATCCAGTATAATGATAGTTAAAAAAAATTGTGACAAGCTACTCTACGTCAGGAAAAAATACCCATAATCGTTACCTTTTAAAAAGGTATCTGATATATTACTTCCATGATTCGGATCCTTTCTTAAAGAAAAAAAAATTATATGAATTATACACAAATTTTAAAGTTCTTCTGGGATGTATTTTTGTTGGATTCAGCAAATTTTTTAATTGAATTGAGTGCATTTGAAACTTGTTCCCACGAGATTTTAACATCATCTTCCATGTCTTCTGCTTCACTTTATTCTACATTCTGAACTTAGCCTTCTTGTGGGTTTGCAAAACTTCTGAGTAATCTTCTCGTCACTCAGTTCTACCATTGGCAGATTTCTGCCGACTTCATTCCATTCTGTAATTTCATCACGGTTAACACCTGTACAAGGGTTGTTTGGTACATTTTCTACCATATACACAAATTCAGCATTACATTTTGATCATCACTAGTAACGTCTAAATCTTGATTCACATCTTCGTCAATAAACGCCCGAATCGATACGAGAAAACTCGAAGTCGAACGACTCGATCGGCGCCTGATTATAGAACGTGCTGAACCGTCGAATTAAAGAGAGATAGCTGTATTCAACATTTATGATTCTATGAAGTGTATTTATTTGATACAACGTTATTAGTTTGATACATAATACAAAATTAATATAATCGCATTTTAAAGACATATTTGTAGAAAAATCTAAAAAATAAATCCTAAAAATGGAAGTGATTTGAGTTTTATATGACAGGATCGTATTTTTCATAGCCTCATAGGTTTGACACCGTGAGATCTTGCAGAAATTACTTATTCCTAAAATCCTGTTTTGCTGGATATATTCTTTTATTTAAACTGATCAATATGAAGTTTTTTGAATTGACCAAAAGGCGCCCTTTCCTATTGATTTATAAGTAGATATGCTTTTCAAATTCATGAACATAATTGGAATTGCTTCATTAATTCTTAGAGACTCTTCAATATTCTTACCTTTTCGATTTACTTAAAAAAAATGCATATTAATAGTATTCGGTAGAAAAAAACAATATAAAGCATAAACATATATTTGTAATGTTCCTTAAAAATAAAAACAACGAAAAGCGTTAAAGAAATTAAATTGACAAACAGAAATGAAAATCAGCTTTTTTTTCTTCTTCAGAGCTTTGAAAAGCTAGAATTATCCTTTTATTAGATTGTGCAGTTGTAACATCATTATCCGAGATATTAACAGAAAATTCATTTACGTTTCTCATAGGTACTGCTTCACTATTTGAGATGTCGGCTACATATTCTAGTTAATCATAGCTGATTTACTTTTGACTGGCATGAAATCAGTGACCGAAGAACCAGATCTTTTGGATATGTGCAAATACTATATTAATATGAAACAAATTTATTTTTTAAGTAGCATAATGCAATACAATCAAAATAAAACCCAAAAGATTTTTTTTTCATTTAAAAGCCATGTAAAAGCGAAACCGTGTTAATTACCTTGAAAACCAGAGATATGTGTATCTGAAAATTTTAGGACCCAACCAAAACTTAAAAGCTATGTTATGTGATCATATTTCAAACGTAGTAAGGTGATATACAGAGAAGTAATTCCAAACATAGATTAAACTCATGGACTTTTGAATAAAGAAAGATCAATACAACTAAATAAAATCAGAATATTCAGCTCACTTGTTTCTCTAACGACCTCTAAAAATTAGAATTTACGTATTCGTCGGTTGAAGTTTCAATGTTAACGTAATTTTGTTTCCCCTGAGAGTTTTATACCATCCATGTGATGTAACATCAGTATTTTTTCTTTTTTTTCTTCCGCTGCAATAAATTCCTTTTAACCGCAGAACATAAGGCATTCATTATAAAGAATGATGCAGCAGCCTGTGTATTTAATGTTTTCGTGCTGTGCAGACGTTGTACTAGATGACTCTAGTCTTCGATACAAACAAGATGGAAGAAACATAACGACTCTTGGCTAAAGGTCGCCAAGAGCAGGTGTTGGTGGGAAGACTGGGTCATGATTACGCCAGGCAGAAAATGGCTCATGGTGAATATTTTCAATGTCGCACGCTTCTTCTGATCTTCCCCCTGGAATGAAGGCACTCGCGTGTTCTGAACGCCCTTTTGAAGCTGTCAGATCCTGTAAATTATTTGTGGTAATGATATAGGACTGTTCTTATGTGGTGGGACATAAACACCAATTTGAATATCGTATTATGACAAATAGAGACGGAATCTCGGCAAATTGGCTCAAAATGAATTAAAATATAGAATTGTTCTAGATATTTTTAAGAAATTATCTTCAATTTGACTTGATAATTATCATAACACTTTTTGTATGATAGGAAAAATGAGATAATTCTTTGAAAATACCACACAGGCTTAAATCACTTTAGTTTTGTTGATTTGTCTCTTCACACACATTCATGCTTTCACCAGAAAAAATGAAATTACTAATGATGCGCATTAAACTCATCAAATTGCATTACAATACTTTGTTTCGATTCTACTTTATGTTTCTTTTTAACGTTTTCATTCGCTTAAAAGAAATATATCTCAGGATACTCCCACTTTCACTCACAAAGGTTACTGTGGGACATTGGTTCCCAAGATATTTTTTAATTTGTAATGTGATTCCATAAATTAAAAATAAAGAAAAGAAATCCTGAAGTATTTTATATATACGAAGTTATAAGTATAAACACCATGCAAAAATTACAAAGCGAAAGTAATAGCTTTACAAATGCACAAAAAATTCGCAGCTTTATTTTTACAAGGTGTGGCTATTAAATAAGAAAACTGACTCTATAAACCATTTTATTTTGATGTCATACATATTTGCTTATTATCACTTTCAACATACACATTCCTGTACCCCTACAACGTTCCATGTGTATCTTCCATTGTTCGGAACAGTGCTGGAAGTCATCTGTTAGCTAATTCAGGACGCGTGGCACTTTCTCTTTCACGGACTCAAATCGTGTTCTTTTTAATGCAGATTTAGTAATTGGAAATATATGGAAGTCGCATGGCGCAAGATCCGGCGAATAAGGAGGATGGTCTAACACTGGGATGCTATACTAAACCTAGAATCCTCTTGACAGACAATGCGGAATGACTTGTCCTTCCACAGATCGGGTAGTTTTTTCCCTTATTTTTTCACGGAGTTCGGCAAGAACGTGTTGGTAGTATGTTGATCAATAGTTTAACCTTCAAGAAACCTGAGAAAGTACACAATCCCATGAATATTAAAAAATATATCCATCATTACTTTGAACTTTAATTTGCTGATTCGAACTTTTTTTTTTTTTGACTCTCCATGAAAATAGGCTCTTCCAGTGCATTGATCGGCGCTTCGTTTCTGGTTCATTAATAATAATAATAAAAAAAAAAAAACACGGTTCATCGCATGTTACTATCCCTTCCAATAAGTTTGGGTTATTTTATATGGCATTCAAAGTGTCAGTAAAAATAATTTTGCGAGCTTTTTGTTGTTCAATTGTGAGAATTTTAGGCCCCATTTTATCACAAACTTTTTGCATGTTAAAATTGTTATGCAAAATTTTCCGTACCGATTCTTTGCAAATTCCAACAGTTTTAGCAATCGCACAAATACTTAAGCCGATGGTCAGATCCAACCAGATTACCGGTTTTTTCGATATTGTCATCTAATTTTGACGTGGTTGGGAGACGCGGGCGTGAATCATCTTCATCGTTTTCCCGGCCATCTGGAATATGCTTAAACTACTCAAAAACACGTGCACGCGATAAGCATCCATTGCCATACTCTTCTTTCAATAAATTATACATTGTATTAGAGGTTTTTTTTTTTTTTTTTTTTTTTCATGTTTCCAGAGAAAAATTTCTATTTATCTTATTTTCTCATACTTTTCTCAGTTATTATTTTTCCGGCGAAACAAACAAACAAATAAATAAAAACTCTAATGAAAATGAAGGCTATGGATATACGGATTTGCTTACAGAAATGAGAGACACTGCATTCGAAAGAGAAGGTTTCACGCTAAACAGCTATCGGTCTCTGGTGTTTAGCGCATGCGTACTTCTGTAGCAGCGTCAGTCCTCTTCATTGAAAATCCACGCCTCGTTCATGATTAACACCTACTTTTCTCCTTTTCTTAAATTAATCTTAGACTAAAATTTCAATTTGCAGGCATAAAGTTTTTTTATTTAATATTTTTCCATCTTCAACTTCCTGTGCCACTGTTTTTGAGCCATTTGACCATGGAAGAGATTTAAGCCAAGTCAAATATCTTTTTGAAATTCTGCGTCATTTCAATTATTTTTCGTGTCAAAATATGCATTTTTGCACCACTAATTAACTACCAAAACAATGCCTTGCTTCATGAGTTAATTTTGTTTCAATCGTAGCAATATGTTTTAGTAAACTAAAAAAAAAAAAATGATTTGCTTGTTGTTTACCTTTCGAGTTGTTAGGCGTATATAATGTTTATAACTTAATCAGTTTTTAGCATATTTAGATTTAAACCAAATAAAGAGTGTGAGTGTCTTTTTTCCCCCATCATTTTTTATAGTCAAAATATTTAGAGCTGAACACTCGAAAAGAAATTTTTGAGAGACTTGAACAGACGCCAAGTTCCGGTTATTAAGAAAATATTATTGATTATTGTTTTCAGTGTTACTTATCATTAGCTGGATTTTCTGATAATAGATCACAAATATAGTAATCGAACAAAATAAATATTTAAACAATCTTAAAAGATTGAATATCTTTAAAATAATTCAAATATTTTTTTCTGTTTCGTTATTTTATAAAACGTGACATTTTAAAGAAAAGGTGTTTTACAACTGACAATATGAAGTTAAAACGTTATATACTGAGCAAGTTTACATGAATTAAATTAGTTTGTAATTCTAAATTTAAACAAATAGGTTTCTGAACATCAATTTTCTCTATATCCTTTCTTGACTAAGTTAATGAAGTGTTATTTTAAATTAATATAAAAATTGAATATTTAGAAACTACTTTCATTAAATAGTACAAAGCAAAAATATTATGTACAATTGAATCATTTCAAAGAGTCATCTCAAATTTTGAATATAAATCATTATAAATGTAGGCACTTTTTTCCCAATATCGCATTTTTAAAATTTCAGTTTTTATCACAATTTTTTTTTATCATTATTTCAAATATTTCGCAAAGGTAGGCTTTAACCACAACCCAAATTTTTTAAAGAAGTGATACTCCATTTTAATTTCAGAACCTAGAAAATCAGAAGTTTTCAATTTTGAATTTTTGGACAGGTAACCATGACTTTTTCAAGCATTAAAAATCGTTTTTTTCATACCGATCAAAGACACACAAACACAAACAAACTCATTTACAATCAATTTGAAGAAAGTAGCTCTGTCTCTCTCTTGCAATATGATAGAATTATTTAAAATTCTTTCATATAGTAATCGAACAAAATAAATATTTAAAGGAAGTATAGGAAAAATAACGATAGCTATATGAAAGAATTTTAAATAATTCTATCATATAGCTATCGTTATTTACATTTCCTCCCAGTTAACGGGTTGCTTATACTTTTTTACACATAAAAATAAATTACTCCGTAGTTATTGTTATTGGAGGGCATTTTAGTGTTAAATAATAATAATAATAAAAAAAAAATACAAAACCTCCTAAAGTAAAAGATTTCAGACAAAACATGAACGAAAACAAAACGATAAACGTACTTCACACCTGCACAATTAACGTGCTCCTCTATATAATTAATGACTAAATAAAAAACAGTTTCGAAATTCATGCTTACACCAAACAGCTGCATTCTCGAGAAAGAAAATATTCCAAAACATTTTTTTTTTTTTTTGCATTAATTCAATCACTGCAATTAACCATACTAATTTCAATTTCTATATTTTAAAGCTATACTTCCTTTCATATTTTAAGGAATTTAAATTCTTTTTAAAAAAGCTTTCTGCCTATTATTAATTTATTACTCCAATCTGCTCATGTACTTAATAATTTTATAAGAAAATAAAAACACAAATATTCACGACAACTTTATCCGTTTATTTTCTTTTTATAGGGTGTGCCAAAAGCCTCACTTTGCGAATTAAAAATTCAATAACTTTTTTTGCCATATCTTTTTTTTTTTTTTTTTGCCTTAGATTTTTGAAATACAGAATTCGGGAAGAAATTATGGATAAATTGACGACAAAACATTGTGTAAAACTTATTGAGTTTTACTTTGAATTTAAGCGCTCCATTGTTCTTACTTAAAGATTTATGAGCGGGCAAAGAATACCAGATTTGGAGGAACTGACAATCCGTAAGTCATTCTTTAACGAGACTTGTAACCTCTCATAGTCACAATTTAGCATGGAATTACACCAGGAAGGGTGCTAGGTTCGTACTTCTTCGGGAATGGAAATACGTCACGATTACCGGCGAAAGATATCTCCAAAGGAAATCATTAAATAAGTTGTTTAACTTTTAAATGGTAAACTGATGTTTGACTTGCCCTGTGTATAATCTTCCCTATTCATATAATTTTACGCAAGATGAAGAAAAAAAAAAAAAAAGTTAAATAAAACCAGACTTAAAATCATGTTTGTTGGTTTCAGACGCATAAGTATTGTTAATAATTAACAAGATTTGGCTATTAAATAACGAGACCGACGCTTTAAAACATTTTATTTTGATTTCATACATATTTACTTATTATCACCTTCAATATACACCCCTCCTGTATGCCTACAACGCTCCATGCGTAACTTTCATTGTTCGAAATAAAAGTCTTCTGTCATATTCTTCAGGACGCGTGGTGCTTTCTCGTTCATAGCTTCAACGGACTCAAACTTTGTTCTTTTTATTGCAGATTTCTCATTCGGAAACAGATAGAAGTTGCATGACTCAAGATCCGGCGAATAACGCGGATGGTCTAACACTGGGATGCTGTACTTGGCTAAAATCCTCTTGATAAACAATATAGAATGAGTCAGAGCATTGTTTTGATGGAAAAATTTGCCGTATGGTATTCTTTTGTTAATTCCTACAGTTTCAGAAATCGCACAAATACTTAATCGACGGTCATATCGAACCAGATTTCCGAATTATCCGATATTGTCGTCCGTTTTTGACGTGGGAGGGCTACCCAGACGTGAATCATCTTCAACGTCTTCTCGGTCATTTTCAAAACGCTTAAACTACTCAAAAACACGTGCATGAGATAAACATTCATTGCTATACACTTGTTTCAATAATTTATAAGTTTCAGTAGCGGGTTTTCTAAATTTCGTGTGAAATTTAACAACAATTCGTTGCTCACTTATAATTTTTCCGGCGAAATACAAAAATAACTCTAATGCGAACGAAGGTTACGAGTATACGGATTTGCTTACAGAAACGAGAAGCGCTAGATTCGAATGAGAATACTTCACTCTAAACAACTGTCAGTCGCTGGCATTTGGTGCATGCGTACTTCTTCAGTAGCAATGCCAGTCTCGTAATTTAATAGCCATACCTCGTATCATGTTTATATTGCTTGAATGAAATATTAACTGAACGAAAATATTCGAAAAATGCGTTGCTATTTATATTGAACAAAATTAATCCAGAATTTACGAGAACTGCTCTGCCATTCACAACAAATTGTTTCACTTCATAAGATTCTCTTTGATATCAATTTATTGTATATGTACATATTTTTCTCTAGTTTAAAAATATTGCCAAAATTGGTCCTTAAATTGTAGTATTATTTTCATTTGATTACTATAAAATGCTTTCAGAAATAATATAAACTATAGAATAATTCTTCCACAATAAACATTATCCTCATAGTATATCAACAGATTATTTTTTTGGGAATGAGGGGTCAATAAAGTTTATGTACGAGTCTCTTCATCTTCATATTCATTCAAAAGTAAATATAGATACGTAACTAGGCGGTTACGGAACTGTCATATTTTGGAAAGAGATTATGTACGAATTTTAAGAAAAGGGAATATTTATTGGGAATTAAATAATAATATCTTTTACAGCAGGGTGAGAAAATGGGAAACGGAGTGATAAGGTCAAAAACCATTGCTTTAGTTTCAATGTAATCATACTATTGTTTCACATAAATATGTAATAGAAATTTATGATATGAAATGTTGTAACATTCGCTTTTCTCGAATTTTCACTTTGACTGACATCTGGGTTTTCTTTCCGATTTTATATTTAAGTTCACAGATTCTTCGCAATCATATGAAACGTGATGATGAAAATGTAATAAACTCTAGAAGTGGAGTGAATAGATGTAATCAAGTCGTATAAAAGTGGCAGATAATTGAAGAGGATGAGAAATTAACGTGTTAGGAAGGATGTTAGTGTGATGTGCGCAGAAGTATTCTGGCGTGTAGAGTTAGTACTCAACGCTGTTGGAACAACTGAATACTTGAAGGAGGTACTCGCATCGTTTTCTGGAGGGTATTCCTTGATAAAAAAATTGTCAGTACACGCAGATAGAGACATAAACCAGTTTGAGAGCCTCTCTCTTATATTACAAGATCAATAAAATTATGCTTTGGAAGATAATTGACTGTTTTAATCACTTTATCTGTGCTAGAACTTAAGTTGAAATTTAGATCTTATGGTTGAAGTAAACTTTAAAATGACAAACGAGACGGATATTAGGATGTGGTTACAATGTAAACTTCTGAAACCGTTCAGACTCGCATATTTATAGTCCACATGATGTTTTGAAAATAACTAACTCCCATTGATATGATAATTAAGATGATATTAGGCTTAAAAAACTCACATACTTTTTTATTGCATTTTTATGGAATTTTTCATAAATCACTAATATATGTTTCTTACTTCTCGAATTATTAATATTTTTGCTACTTTTTTGGAGGGGATTTAATTGGTCTTTGGAAATAAAAATTTAAATAAAAAGGCCGATGGATAGAATGCTTCTAATTACATTTTAACAAAAAACCAAAAAAAAAAAAAATGTCCATGGATTTTGTAACTAAAATAGGAGAGACAAAAGAAAATATTTTTACAAAAACAGTGCAACATTTTCCTGAAAAAGTAAATTAATTTCTTTCATTAAATTTCTAAATAAATATTCAAAATAATACAAAACCCATATTTATTTATAATTTTTAAAAAATATCCATACAATTTTTGTAGTTTTCTAGAAAAATTTGATCCTAGGAACATTTTGAAAGTAAGTATTCATATATATCAAAATATATTCATTATATTTTGATAACAATAAAAGTTAAGCTAAGCGATTGAAAAGTTGCTCATACCTTTTCCACTGAAAGCTCTAGGTAACTGAATAGTTATCCGGTTTGAATAATTTTTGCTGTGTTTTTGGTAAATTTTTGGAATTTTCATTATTTTTGTGTTTAGTGCGTGTTTTGTTCTCCCTAAAACACTTCTCAAAAACATTTCTATAGCAATTCATCGAAATATAAGGCAACAAAGATTTAAAAAAAGTTATATTTTTCTTTTAGTATTAATATAATTTTAGACAAGGATACTATTATTTCTCCATAAATACATTAGTTTATTAAGATTTTTTACAATTCTGATTTAATTTCCTTAACAGGTTGTAAAATGTAATGAAATTCTCAAGAGGATTTCAGCCTATATATTATCAGTATGATGTTAATTCAAAATAATATATTAAATTTCTAATATATTTGCTCAGAATTTTGAAATTGTAAATGTTCTCACCAGGATCTGGATAGAAATACTCAAAAGTTGCTAAAAATAATCTTGAAATTAAACAGCGTTATTGATTTCTAATAACAAAAAAATATAATTACATAAAACCATAAAAAACATTCATTCGCATATAACTACATAAAACTATCAATATATTTCAACAATGCAAAGATTCAAAATATTCACTCAAAATTTTCGAATGTGTACATGACCTATGAAAATATTGATTTTCAAGCTATTTCTTTTGTCAAAAGATGAATGAAACTGAAATTTAAATTTTAGAGGAAAGGCTGTAATAACAAGCTTAAAAATCTAATGAAAACTTGTCGTTTCTCAGATTCAAAGGAAAAAAAGTGAAGAGAGAAATAAAGAAACACCGCTGAGATAAAATTAACTTTACAATTTAACTGCATCAAGACTTGAAAGTCCTGTTGGAGGTACAGGTAAATTAAATGACCAAATTACAGATAGAGGTACTAGATTATGCTACAGGTAGAGTAAACGTACTATGTAACGAAAGATATAAGGCATATTAAGAACTTATTAATTGTAATAGTTGTTAACTTTTGAATGAATAAATATGTAGAGATAATGTTTATTGTAATATATTTTTAATTTAATTTCCCTTTTATTGTAATTTAAAACCCATAGATAATTCAGTAACAAAAAACATTTAAAAATACATTGAACAGAAACATTTTTTGATATTTAAGATCCATCCTGATCAGCCATTAAAATTTTTAGTTCCTTTAGAATTTATTAGTCTCCTTCCGTCTATTGATACGGAATTTATTATAATAATATGTTTAAAAATTAGCGCCATTCCAAGTTTTCCTATTTTCGTTACATATAGATCAAAGGCATTTCTAGAGGGATAGTATAAGCTTTTCATTATAAGCAAAAAATACATTAAGAGTTAAACAAAGGTCAAGAATAACTTTTCTTATATGAGAGCTTTAATCAAGATTAGTATATAAGTTAAGAACATTTGCGAGCATCGGCTTAAGAATAGTATGTCACCTAAATCTGAACTTGAGTAATCACTCACAAAACTATTTTTGTACTTATAATTTATCTAATTCATCAAAACTACAATCAATGAGACGTGTATGAAAAATAGAGAACTTTATATTAATTTGTCTTCATTTATCATATCTTAAAAAGAGTTTTAAAAAAAGAACGTGCTTAAAATCTGATACGCGAAACGAGTGACTGAACTTTGAAACTATTCACTCCCTCAAAAGTTCAGACTGGGATCAATTGGCGGGACGCACGTATTTGGCGACTTGGCGAATTTTCTCTCTAGATTAATGGCGGAAAGCACGTTTCGTCTTCATCCTCAGCCTCAGTTTCTCTCCAACACATGATGCATCAACAGGTTTGCGGATTCACTAATGACAGATGCGTTGAATTCAGGAGTTTTCACACACTTTCATAAGGAAAAGATTATTTATCCACGCCGCCACCGGTTATTGACATTCTTTTGTTTTTAAAATTTACATAGAATTGGAAGAAGATAATGTAAAGAATAGTTTTTGTGACACTTCAAAAGGATATTTTTTGTGTGATATTATCTCCCGAGGATACATTTTTCTTTTTCAAATTTTAAAGGTATGATTTTTTGTTGTTGTTTCTTAGAATTTTTTAGAAATTTAATGTAGATGGTTGTTCACACATTAAACAGTAATATTGCGAATTATTATGAGAAAGACTGTAAAAGGATTTTATGCGTTGTTTATTAAATTAGATTTAAAACTTTCTCAAATTCGAATTTTTAAAGAAATTTCATCATAGGAAGTCAATTATATTTGGGATATTTTTGTTAATGAGAATTTCTGTTACTATGAATTACGATTTTTTTTTATAGATCCGTCTCATATTTTCTTCCTTATATATCACCTAATATTAGATATATTATTGACAGCGAAACACTTCTATTTATTTAAATCATAATTTTGACCTTTTATGAACATTTTATTATAAGAATAACATGGACTGAGATAAAACATGCATTTGGAGAATTACTCAGGAATGAAAAATAAATCTACCTTGAACAAGCGTTTCAAATTTTGAATCAACAGATTGAATTTCCTTCTGCAAAATCTGAAATTCAATCACTTTTTCATTATTATCTGTTGGATTCAATTTTTTTAAAGATTTCAAACTCGCTTAAATGAAAAGAAAAAAAATTTGAAACAACGAATTGAAAAGAAAAAAAAAATGCAGTGAATATCGAAAACAACATTTGTTTTATAAGTAAGTTAAATAATCGATCTGATGTTATTTACTTAATTTCCTTTAGGTAATACTAATTCAAATATTGTTTCCTTTTGTACAAAATAAAAATACGAATTATTTTTTATGGCAAGGAAATGATGTATTCTCATACAGATGGATGAAATGTCAGGGAAAATAAGTAAAATTAGTTTAGTTGGGGGGGACAAAAGAAAAGGTAACTTATACATTTCAAACAAAAAAAAATATTTCTCTTTATTTACGCAAAATAGATAAAATATTTTATGACATATATTTATTTATTCAATTCATTAATTAAGGAAATCCAAGAAAAAGGATTTGGAATTCTTCCATTTGAAAACACCTTTGTCTGCCAGAAATAATGAATAGAAAATTTATTAAAAATACTTAAAAACTTAAAAATAATCTTTTCTGCTTTATTCCATTTAAATATATTCTATTGCATTCAATTATCCTGTTAGCACTTTTCTTCCTTTAATTAAAAAATATTAATAAATTTATATTCTAATAATAATTAAATTTATACTTTTAGGAAAATGCACAGTATTATTACTCAACATTTAAATAAGAGTGGAAATTTAAAAAATATTCGTTGTTTTTTTAGAGTAATATTAGTATTAAATGTATTTGTTCTTGAGGACTTTTCTATGTGATGCATACCTTTTTTATGCGTTAAAAGTATTTGAATAATTTTACATAAAGGTAAAGTAGGAAAAATTATATGAAAAATTAATTAGCCACCAAAGGTTTTCTATATCCTATAAATGTCGTACCTGACCACTTTTTAAAAATTTATCTTGTTTTTGCGTATATTTTTGATGTCTGCTTTCAACAGTAAAGAACTTAATTTTCAAAAATACGTCATAGTAAATTTCTCCTGAATTTTTTATTGGATTGAAATACAATATATGCAATATATGTCTGATACTTGTTTTCACCACTAATGAACTTAATTTTCAAAAATATGTCGTAATAAATTTCTCGCAATTTTTTTATTGGATTGAAGTGAAACAGATATAAAAATTAAGTATTTTATTTACTTATCGATTGATGTATTACTTTAAATCATATGTAAACTTGAATCAATATATTACTGAAAATAAATAACATTATTCAAAATTTTGAGCTATGAGGCGTTTTTTTTTTTTTTTTTTTTTTTTTTTTTTTGCCTCAAGAATTTCAATACGTCTTTTTAGTTTGGCTTCTATCTTGGAATGTTTTGCGGGTCAAAGGATTTACTATTATTAGCCACCTAAAGGGCTATTGTTTTAGGTAGATCACTTTTGGCGTACCAGATTACTTTTCAGCTTTTTTCGTTTGCTTCAATTTTAATTACATTTAGCTTAAATATATTCCATTTAATAATTCATCGTTTTCATTAATTTTAATATCAGAAAAGTTTACTATCGTCATTCTCTCGATATTTCATCGTTTACTGTAATTCTAATGTTTAATTAAGTAATTTAATGATAGTTATTAAAAAAAAGCTCACCTTGGGTAGATAAATCTATTCTTGCAAAACTTTGCACAATTTTTTTTTATTTTTGTCATCTCAATCTAAATGAAATTTCTTCTGATCTCAATCTAAATTAATGATAAATTCTTGTTAGCTACAATCACCTGCATCATTTGCTTACATGTTAATTATCTCATTATCTCTTGGAAAGAGAGAGCGGTATAATTTGCTTTTTTTTTTAAAAAAAAAATTGGTGATTTCCGAATTTAAAAAATAAATTATGTAATAATGGTTTTTAGTCAAAGATAAATTTGGATTAATCCAGTTTTAGTTTTTACAAGAACGTGAGCGGTTTGTTCATGATATCATTTTTTTTTTTTCAATCCTATCTAGAAAAAATCCTATAATCTTGAAAATCTTCGTATTTCTTAAAAAAAATCGTTCGATTTTCTAGATAATGCCCAGACACAGAGAGAGATTTTTATACCTAGCATTTCATTTACGTAATTTTATTCAATTTATTTAAAGAAATAAGAGAGGGAAATTCTTAATATATATTTTTTAAATATTTGTGGCCGTATCTCACAGATCAAAATTCGTCTCTTTATCACTGTCAATTTTGTTTCAACTCATTTATAAATTCTTAACGGGTATATTCCTTTTCAGTTTAATCCTTAGAGAAATTTGTATAAGTACATTTTTTTGAATATGAGGAAATAACAGACAAACATTGTAAGATATACATCATTGAATAAATTTTCTTTTTGCTTTTTTAAACTGAAGTATCCGATTTCCTTTAAATCGTATAATTCAAAATCTTGATATTGAAGAAAACGCTATAATTTATTGATAAATGTAAATACCAATATTGTACCACAATTGTTAATAATTTATCAGGAAGATTAATTATGTTGTATCTTATTGAAATGTCAATACAATGATGAAAGTTTTTCCTTTTTCATTATTATAATGTTTTTCCTGTTATTTACAAATCGCATTTAAGTCTCCCGTCTACTCGCCATTTTGATATTGTGAACGTAATGTTAATCCTTTGGAATTTCGATTTTAATTCTCACATCTTCACTATTTGATCTATTGGAATGCAATGAAGTGCATCTGAAAGAGCAAAAAACAATGAATACTTCTGTAGAATTACTTTTTCCCTCCCGATTTTTAAAAATATTTTTACCCTTATTTTAATGATTCGTTTGCGAGTTTTCAGGTCTTTAAAAATGTCTTTAAAAATCGGGGGGGGGGGGGGGTAATTCCACAGAAGCAGTTTTTTTTTTTTTTTTGCTCGTTTAGATGCACTTTATTACACTCAAATAGATCAAATTGTGACGATGTGAGAATTAAAGTCGAAAATAGATAGGATTAACATTACTTCCACAATATCAAAAAGACAGGTAGACGGGAGCCTTAAGACTTGGTTTATCGGAATCGTGTTTTTCTTTATTGCAATGGAGGAATCTTTGTAAACTCTTTATTTCTATAGTTAAAAATCTTTTTTTTTCCACAAACTTTTTAACAAAATAATTTTTAATAACTGGTTTTATCTCCCTTATCACACAATAATACAGTAAGTAAAATTATTTACATGGTATTTTGAAACTCATGGGTAAAAATTTATGGAGTGATGGAAAACATCTAATCAAACAAGCAGTGTTTGACGTACAAGGCATAAATGGAGAGCAAGCGATAATCCTCTAGACTACGCTGTAATGGAAAGCCTAAAGCGCGAGTTTTCTCAAACGTCGTT
This sequence comes from Nephila pilipes, assembly GCA_019974015.1. Lineage (NCBI taxonomy): Eukaryota > Metazoa > Arthropoda > Arachnida > Araneae > Nephilidae > Nephila > Nephila pilipes. The sequence goes on from BMAW01006724.1 coordinate 110,181, forward strand.
ATTTCTACCGAGGATTTCAGGAGCCATGGCCGTTTCCTGAATACTGTACGTCACCATGCCTCCTGCAATCCATGGTAGAAATGACGATTTGTAAGGAAACTCGCGCTTAATGCTTTCCATTACAGCACCATCTAGTGGTTCACTGCTTGCTCTCCGCCTGTGCATAGAAGGTTGAAAATGACTTATTTAGGCGTTTTCTATCTCTTCTTAACTTTTTACCCATGAGTTTCGAAACACCCTTTAGATAAAGAAATTGATTTTATCAATTTTATTACGTGAAACCAATAACACACAATTTATACATTAAGATTTTGGCTTAAAATTACTAGAACATAGCTTCATTATTTGTAATTGAGATATTGTGTCTGTACTCACATACATTTTTGTTTAAAAAGAAATTCACATCAATGATCGGGCACGAAAATAATAGTTTCCTGACTGTGTTGTAAGTGATTACATCTGTTGTCCTATTTATTAGCGATATATTCAAATACTTCTGTAATTAAAGTCTAAATAAGTGGTGCCATAAGAATTAAAAGAACCATACGATTTTTATCATCAAATTAAACCTTGTTCAAGAAAATTTAGTGATATACATAAAAAAAGCACATTCTTTTAAAAATTCTTATTACTGTTTATCTAATTTTAAAATGTTCTAACTCAATTCAAATGTATGGCGCAGAAGTACTAGTCTATTGGAGAAGTATTCTTCTTTGAAAGTGCCTCTGAACAATAACAAAGATTATAAGATGTCTAGTACACATAGACAATTAAGTAGATCAGTCGCAAAAAGTTATGATTTTTTATATATTCAATTCTGAAGCCGAAATCAAATAATAATAACTCTAATAAATACAAGTCCATTTATGAGGAAAAAAAAATTAGAATTTTTTAGAAGAAAGAATTTGCTACTATATTTGAATTCATTCAATCAACCGTATTTGATATTAGAGCACAGTTTCAATGCAAGGCATTAATTTTATAAACATGAATGTATAGTTTATTTATAAAATGCAATTCTTTCCACTTGTATTTATTTTCATTAATGAAAGTATTGTTTAAAACATTGGAAATGCCAATAATATGTCTGCATGGCGTAAATAAAGATACAAAATTTCTCGCGGAAGACGGCAAGATCAAAGTAGAACAAGGCAGCAAACTTTCTCGGAAATGTCTCCACATTATTTAGTGCTCTTGTTCCGGCATGTCTAGAATATGTACAAGTTAGCAAAGCTTAAGTTCATTGCATCTTAAACCACTCGGAACGGATCAGTGATGTTGAATTTATCCTGCTGGCAGTCTGCATTGCTACCGAAGGGCCCTCGGAAACCCCCTTCTTTTTGTGCTTTTGCGCGCATGAATGCTCGATATGACTCTTTCTCCCTCTCCTGTCTGTCAGATGTTCTTTGTGCACTTATTATTTACTTCGGTGTAGCGTGAGATGTGCTTTCTCCAGAAAAGTATATCTTCCAGAACTAATCGTCAAATATTATCTGAAAAGTCTGAAAGGGAGGAATTGCGTAAACAGTCACCACTCTTGAGGCAGAAGATTGGAGCGTGAAATATGATGATGGCACGCTGAGAATTACAATTTCGATTTCTCTATTCGTGATTGAAGGGCCTGACAGCTTCTAAACACTTCTGATTGCTTAGGAAAAGAGAGAGAAAGAGTTTTTCTGGTACAAGAATGATACTTTCCCTTTTTATAAAACTCCTTAGGGCTCGTAGCAGAAATCTGTAAGTTCAGTATCCTTACGTCTTTTATTATATCATACGATTCAGTGAGATATGATAAAAAAAAAAATCTAAGAGTACTTAGATCACTAAGTATCTTACATTAGCCTGTTTAAAAGATTAATTAATTATTTAAGCGGGCCTTGGGAATAAAATACTCAGTCAAGTATTAAAAATCATATTATATTCTATTCAAAATTTTCAAAAGAATAATTGAGGTTGTAATGCCTTTTCTTCGTTATTTAATTCTACTGTCATCGATCCTTCTAATTAAACATTGAATATATACTAGACTCCAATTGAGGATACGTTAGAGCAAGATAAAATATTTATCAGTATAAAGTCAATCTCTCTCGAATTTCACTTAATTCATCAATTCTAAATTAGGATCAACTAATAAAGTTTTAGCTTACCAATTTAGTATTCTGATTCAATAATTTCACACAAACAGCTAATTCTTATTATAGTACCTTAACTAAGATTCATTTCAGTCCAAAAGATAAACTAAAATTCTGTAAAGCAACTTACAAATATTTATCAGCCTGGCGTTACCTTCTATCTCTCTTCATTCTTCTTTCAATTTTGTTTCATTTTATATATCATTATCTCTAATTCAATTCTCTCTAAATTCATCTTCTTATAATTTACTTAATCACGTTTCATTTTGGTTGGGAAGAAATTGTAATTTTATGCTGGCCAAATTACTATAAAATCTCCAAGGTTATTGAAGAGAAAATCGCGAATAGCCCAACGTCACAAGATGTTGAGTAAAGATCTACAATTAAAAATTAAAAAATTCATTAGTTGTATCAATATTTTCATTTTTAGAGATATTAGAATTACCTTTATTTCTTATCTTAATGCTTTATTTTCTTTAAAAACTAATTGTTTTCTTGCTGTTGTCCTTGGTGTGATTTAATTTTTAATAGAGGAAAATATGACGCCTTTTACAAATTAGTATAATAAGATTGGACTCAAAGCATACTAATCAAGTTCTTTTTCTCTCAACAAATTCTGTTTTAATATTTCTCAACAAAAATTCATAAACTTTTTAAGTATTATTTCTAGTTTGTTCGGAAAAAGGGAAAAAGAAGACTTGATTGTTTGAAGTATTATAAGCACTTTTAGTTCAAGAATTTGGAGTTTATTTGTAGTCTCACAAGTCTCGTGAAAATTAAGTGCTATCAAAACGTTAGTTTCTTAAAAATATTTTTAATTGCTTTTCCCTTTTGTAAAAAAACAATATGACTATATTCGGTTGAAATACTTCACGTCTAAACAACATGTCTGATATGATTCCCGAATATAATTTTTTTAAAAAAATGTCATTAATATTTATGATAAAAGAACATTATAATAAAAAAATATAAAAAGAAATTTTAAGCAAGAAACGCAAAGTTTAATAAACTTTCTTTTAAGTTTGAGTACTGATACATAAAGGAGGAAGTCCTGATGATTTGATACCTATCATAATGATCTTAGAAGGGGTAAAGACCTTTAATTAAAGCGTAATGATTGTGAAACTTTTCTATATCAAAAAATGTATAAGAAAAATTCTGTCAAGGAATGTCAAATTATTGAATGCCCGCATGAAAAGATTATTGTAATTTTCTCTTCGTGCGGGCAACTTTAGATAATTTAACAGAAGACCACAAAAGACCTTGGAATAAGTTTAGTTGTTCATAGTTGCATCGGATAATGAATGCATAAAATTATACGGGTCTTCTCACCAATCTTTTACTCTTTTTGCTCACATTACTCTGATTAAAATAAAATTTAAAATCTAATTATTAAATAATAATTCTGGAGTTTTTAGAAATATCAATTTCAGAATTTGTGATATCGTAAACAGATTTATTGGTGTAGTTTTAAAAATTTGTCTTAATAACCTTCCCAAAATGTTTTATATGATTATTTGGTGAAATATTTTATTTGTTCATAATAATTCATATTAAAACACTTATTGACTAATTTAAATTTGCATCATTTCTTAACGTTAAAAGAATGCTAGAATAATACTTATACGAAACAGAGTAGCAACTAAAAATATTGCAATTTTAGGAAATAATATAATATTGGAATACTTAAAAATGTTACTTTATGTGTTTGAGAAACGTATGCTAATACTGTTATTATTTGTTTATAAAAACGAATGTTTTTATTCTCATGATATTGAAACAGATTTTGGATTGGGACCATTTTATGATCGCGAATTGTTGATACAAGCGGAAAATTAGGCAAATGCATTTTTTTTGCTAGTAACTTCTGTACGGAACAATATAAGGTCGGGAATTAATGTATGTTGAATTTAACTCACATATGGTTATACACCAGCATATCTTTAAGATCAAATAAAAAAGATTAGGGTACTTATTCTAAAATAAAATCAGCTTGGAAGCATTGAAAAATATTTTACTATGCTTCTGAAATAAAGAACAAAAACACACATTTCACGTTTACCTCCGACGCTGATATATTGCGTATTGTTGTATAAAACATGTTTAATAAAACATGGATTGACAGAGTATACTACTAATAAATCTTTTTATTTGACTGGATATATATATATATATATATATATATATATATATATATATATATATATATATATATATATATATAAGATACGTTTTTTTTTTAGATTATCAGTGAAGGAAAATAATCTATAGTTCATTCATAACTATTTATTTGTTTATTATTTAGGTTACAATGTTCAAACATTAATAAATCATTTCTCAGCTACTGTATTTTGAGTTTTACGTTGAAGTACTTTACAGAAGTAGAATAATCGACTTTTGAGGAATTTTCTCGAACTTCAGCAGTGCTTTACAGAATAGTCCCACTGTAGCTCATGCATGTCGTAAGAGGCGACTAAAATGAATACCCAGCGTCTGGGGGTATAGCCAGGCACCCTGCCCCTGGGGATTATATCAGGGTAACCAGGGACTTGCCTTCTTTCGGTAAGTACGGGCATCATGACCCCGAGGCCCCCTGGTGATCTTTTTCTTTCATATGGGGTTTACTGTCTTTAGTAAACACGAGGGACGTACCCCCGGATTACCCTGCGATCCTTTTCTATTTTTGACCCTCTTTCTTGTCAACCAATTTTTGTCTTTTTTTTCTTCAGCTTTTTCACGTCTAGACCACAGTTAAATCTTGTTTGGCGCAGCATAGCCACATGTGGCTCTTGCTCCAATAAATTTTACATTCATTCACTCACTCAGCAGTGCTTTAAATATTTGTGATTTGTACCTTTCCGTTGAAGCGTGTAATAAACATTTTATAATTGTTCTGAAATGATATCTTTTGAAAAAAATTACAAAAATTAAATTGCTTAAACGAGGTCATTCTTTTGAAATAAAACCCAAACCTTTGTTAAAGAACGTTGAAATGTAATGCATATAACACAATTCCAGTCCTCTATTATATAATTATTTGTATTTTTATGATTTGCGAAGATAAACATAGTCGACTAGAAGTAATATTCATTTATTCGATTTCTAGTATTTAAGATTTAGCAAATATATTTAGTATTATTCTATCTTCTAATCAGTGTTAAACATTATATATTTGTCAAGAATATAATTGCCTCTTTTATTATGAATTTGAAGGGTAGAATTATCGAGACTTTGAAGAAAAGACTTAACTGTGGAATATGATAGTGTTTCTCTTTATATATACTAATATGCAGATATACTGCTATAGAATGGAAAGCGTAATTTTAAAAAAAATCAAAGGAAAGCTGATTCGCAACAATGTAAAAGTTTTTTTGCTATATTTTCCTCAATCAGCAGAGACGAAGGAAAGCAAACCATATAAAAAAGTTTATGTATGAAAATTGTAAAACCAAATCTACAATCTTATGCTTTTGTTCTAAGAATCAGTGTAACTTTACCCTAGTTTCGGCCTCTTTTTTAAATATTTATCAAAATGTAAATTATGTTATTTTGTTAATTTCTATTCATTAAGTATGATTAACGATGTCACTTTTTTCAATTTTTCTAAAGCTTCAAGCCTTCCGTGTAATCTGATGTACGTTAAATATTTCGAGGCACTAAATCATCCCGTAGGCGTGGTGTGGAAGTTAGGAGAGGGAGGTGCTAGCTCAGGTGTCATCCTCGTTATTTGACTGAGGTTAAAAATTACGAGGTCCATCGTCAGTAGCCCCTGTGTTGCTTCTAGTGCGATGTTAAGAAAATCTATCAATCCAAAGCTTCAAGAGAAATTCTATTATGGAAATACACACACACACAGATATATATATATATATATATATATATATATATATATATATATATATAATACATTTTAATTGCTTGGTCTGAGGGAAAATATCATCAATGCTGGGATGTAGCTAAAAAATTATTTTGTTGATTGTCCAATTTTGGTTTTTAATAATTAATATTATATAATAATGATAAATAATTTAATAGTAAAATTAAATTATTTATCATTATTATATAATATCTCACTCTCTGGGTTCAAATGAATCCTTTATTTTAGATCATCACCAATTCAGTTAGCCAGGCGAGCATCAAATCATATTCCAAACTGATGCAGGAGGGTTACAAAAACTTTCGCAGTGCCACCATATACACTTCAAAATATTCTACATAATCCATTTAACTAGTATTTAAGTTGTTTAATGTTAATTATTTTTAAACGAAGTTTATTGTATTAATTTAGTTATATTATTCAACACAGATTCATTATAATGTAATTAAGTGTCTGAATTATAATTATTATAGAAGTTCGCAAAAACTCTTTCGTATTATTGTTGAAAATTACAAGAATAAAAATAAGTATTTTAAGACTTCATCATTATTAAAATATTGAAAACATCATTAAAAATAATAGCTTTATTATAATTCTGAAGTTCTTTTTGAACATGGCAATTTTTTAAATGTGCACGTGAAAATATTCAAGAGGCTTAATAAATAATTACAACGAATAAAATTGTACCGAATTATTTATTCAGTAAATATACATTTAAAAATTTTGAGGATACCCTGACTCTGCAATGTTAAAAGAAAGAAAACGATTAGCTCAAAATTGTCACCATGCAGGGAAAGTTATTAACACTCATGTTTTCCATCTATTTTCACTTGAATCAACAATAAATTGAAAATCCACCACCAAAACTCAGCCAGTGTAAACAATGTATCGTGTATAAGTGTTACGATATTACTAGAGTGTGTTCCCATTGCTCCGGGCATTTAAGATGACATATCGCACCAAGAAAAAGCACCATCGATTTCATTAGATAGGCATTTGTTACTTTTAAGTTCAGTGGGATGCACTTTGACTGGACGTCAAGTTCATCGATAAAAAAACTGCCCTCTAAAACATATGGAGCGTATCAGGCGTATTAGAGGTCTAGATCACAGTCCTTACCTGCCCATTGATCTAATTTTCTCACTAAATTATAATTAGAAATTTGAAGAACGTCTTCGTGCGACCTACAGTGATGTGTTTTATAACACTTTTTATGATGCCATTAAGGAGAGGTTTCAATACTTACGGAACTGTCTGCAAACTGATGCGGAACTTTCTACTTTTTATTTCACGCGTTAGTAGAGAGTGATTGGAATATTCATATTGAGATTTTTCATTCTATTTTTGTATATGCCTCATTTGTTGCGTTTGATATTGAAATTTACCGATATATTTTACCGCGATGCATGACAATAAGTGTAATGTGTGTTTTGTTGCAAATGATTGTTCTTGAATAGATTTTAAAAAAAATTTATTTAAGTTTGATTATCTTTAGATAAATTATTTATAAATTAATTATTAAAATTAAGATTAAGATTTTTATTTTTTCGACATTTGCTTATGCTATATATTAAGATTATTGGTCATATGAGATATATTTTTTATATGATCAATAATGCATGGATTAAAATTGACAAAATTTTTGCATGTTAACGTTTTTTAATCGATTAATGATGATAAATATTGAGAAAGGATGCATGAAGCGCATATATAAATATATTAACATAGTTAAATAATTTTTAAATAACTACATCATTAGAATGTTGATGAGCATATTAAAAAGTTTTTGTTACAATGAATCATAAAAGCCATTAAAAAGTGCTTTTTTAATACATAATCAAAACAAATTTTGCTTAATGACTTCCAAAAAATATTAATAAGATAAAGTATCATTCCTTCCGCTTCACGCTTACATTTTGTAACATCATCACAAAAATTATATGTTTGCTGTCCCTAATGTTTTCACATAAATAGAATTAATAATATTTGTCATTTTTTTTTTAAATGAAGAGCACTTCCCTTTCTTATCACTTATTAAATTCTTAACTCTGTTGACGTAATTTTAATCTTTTTATTTTCTTACGTAATTTCAAGATTACATTCTAATAATTCTCAAAGAAGATGCATAATTTATTTTAATCTTCTTTTGTATTTATATGCTCTAAAATATTTCGTTTTTCTTTTTCCTGGCTTAGTGCAAAACATTTGTGAAATTATTTGAATTTAACTGAAAGGCAATCTACATATGCAATCTGTTTTTACTTGCTTACTTACCGAAAAAAAAAAAACCATCTTATTAGCTTAAATGTATTATTAATGAATTTCTTCCACATCTAGGCGTTTAAATAATCATCATCATCGGACTTGATTCGTATTCTTAAGTTAAAAAAAAGTCATAAAGCTACGCGTAACGTAAAACGAATTTGCAACGCTTTTCAAATTTCATCTTTGGAATGCTTTAAAGACAGGTTCGTGATGTGACTTGTCGGAGGATTGTTATTGTTACGCAATTGTGGTTTCATTGCCTTTTGGTTCGTACTAACCGAAGCTTGTAAGTAGGGATTTTTAGACCATCATCAATATTTAAAAAAATTTTATTGCACTTTTGTCAGCTAAAAATGAGTAAGTAAACACTGAAAGCCACAGACTAGACGGTTAACGAGGTTAATTATAAGCGGATTTGATTATGATCATGTGAAATTCGTGCATCATTAAAGTGTCAATTGACTAGAGAAAAATGAAACAATTTAAATTTAAAAAAAAGATTAGAAGACAAATTCGCTTTTTTTTTTTTTTTTTGATTCTCATTCTTTTAATAAACTGCTGTTTGTAGAAAATGCAACACCATGAAGGAATCATCAGAATCAAATGAAATTCGCAGCAAATGTCAATTATAGGATATTATGCAAATTAATAAAGTTTCAGAGCCATCGCGCGTGCGCGGCGCGCGCAGCGCCCTCTGAATTGATGCTGAAAGCGTATAAATAAAGTGCTGTAGCGGGACGTTGAAAAAAGTCTATGATTATTTGTTAGTGGCAAACGTTTAGTGAGACCTGAGTATGCCTCCACGACGGAAGAATAAGAAATTCAAGCTACTTACGGAGTTTGAACGAGGGAGGATAATCGGCCTTCGAGAAGGAGGATTTTCCTATCGCGCAATAGCAGCTCGTATGCAGCGGAACAGTTCCACAGTGATGCGAGTTTGGAAGCAGTGGACCGACGAGCACCGAACAACTCGAAAAACAGGCACTGGATGACAGAAGGTGACGTCAGAGCGCGATGATCGACACCTGCTCCGCATGGCGGTGAATGATCGCACAGCTTCCTCCAGGCAGCTGGCAGCACATTGGTCTACTGCTACAGGTGTACAATTGTCGGCTTCGTCAATTCGTCGTCGTCTGCTGCGCCGTGGATTGCGTGCAAGGGTGCCTTTATACAGGATTCCCCTCACGGCGAATCATCGACGGCTGCGTCGGCAGTGGGCTCTTGAGCACAGAGACAGGCGAGCTGATTGGCACCAAGTTGTCTTTTCAGATGAATCACGCTTCAATTTGTGGACCCATGATGGCCGTGTTCGTGTTAGACGTTATGCCGGTCAACGCTGCCTTCCTGAGTGTATTATTGAACGACATAGTGGTCGAACACCCGGAGTTATGGTCTGGGGTGCGATTTCGTATCATGGACGATCCAATTTGATACGAATTGAGGGTAATCTCAATAGCAACAGGTACGTCCGTGAAGTGCTACAGCCCGAAGTCGTTCCTTTCCTTCAAGGCATCCCTGGAGCTATCTTTCAGCAGGATAAGGCACGCCCACATGTTGCGCGGACTGTTCGAGACTTCTGTTCAGCACAACGCATGCAACTTCTTCCTTGGCCTGCTTATTCACCGGATATGTCGCCTATTGAGCACGTGTGGGATATGGTTGGTCGGCGTCTCGCTCGTGATCCGCGTCCTGCAGTTTCCAAAGACGAACTTTGGTTGCGCATACAAGCGATATGGAATTCTCTTCCTCAAGCAGATATTCAACATCTGTTTGACTCCATGCCACGTCGTATAGCAGCACTTATTGCAGCGCATGGTGGCTGCACCAAATACTGATTTCGGACGCTTAATTTGTTTCTTTTGTTTTGAAAATTTCATCATTTATTTGTATCAGTACAAGTCGTTTCTGCATTAAATTTCATTTGATTCTGATGATTCTTTCATGGTGTTGCATTTTCTACAAACAGCAGTATATTAGTAATTAGGTTAATTTCTTTGGATATATTTCACATATTTTACACAAAAAAGGCTTATTTTCTTATGTATTATTCTAAGTATAAAGTTTTATACAGTTTATACATATTTAGCATTTAATATAGAATGAAGAAGTTTGACTACGAATATTTAAACACAATTAACAACAAATTGAATAAATTAAGGAGAAAAAAAATTGAAGAATAGCTGAAATTGTGAACAAGATGAGAACAATTTTTTTTAAACAAGACTTGTTTCATAGTTAATATTATAACTGCAGAGAGAAAAGAAACTTTTTATTAAACATTAATCCTGTAATGACAGAAAGAGAGAGAAGGGGAGTGGGAATAAAATAGCGAATGCTTAGAAAAGCTTAAGCTCATATGAAAATATTTATAAATGAATTTATTTTGTTTTTCATTTCTTAACAGTAATTTCATAACATATATATTTTTAATAACGAATTTTATCCTTATCTAGGACAATGTTCAGATTTTGAACCCTTAATTATAACTATTGTCTATAAGCACGGTTTATATACCACTACTTTACTACTATTATTTATTTACTTTAAAAAAATAGAAAAAGTAGCAGCCAGCTCATTGCAAAGTTATTCTAATAAAAGTGGAACAAAAGAAATGTATTGTTTTATTTAGTTTTTCGATGACTTTAAACATGATTAAAGTATAGTATTTTCAATTTTGCGTCAAGCTTGCGATAATGAGCTTATGAAATGCTTGTTTCCTTTTCTAAACAATGAATTAGTATATCTTTTTACGGGATTTTGTTTAGTTTGTTTTATGTTCTGAACTTACTGAGTAGCTAATCATAAGGATTTATTTAGTAAGTATAATCGCAATTATTTTTAATAAGCGTTTTTAAAGCACAGAATTCCATTCTTAATTTTCCCTAGAAATTTCTACCTCTAATTCTCCGAAAAATGGTATTTCAAGGGTTCCCAAACTTTTCTACGAAACGTGATTCATTATATGAGTAATTTTCGGTAGTAACTAGCGATTTATATATACAAAGGGTAATTAAGCATTTTTAGAATGATTTGGATGTCATTTTTCAATGCTTAAAATGTAAAGACTAAATATTTAAGTGTTCGAAATGAGAACCTCTTTTCTGGACTATAAGTCTGCATCGTGCTTTCCATGATAGAAGGGTTTTCCATTAAATTTTTAGGGATACTCCGCTTTCTCTGCTTTCTAGAGTACATCCTCTGAACGCGTATGCGCTTAGCCGAATCAACTCAAATGCACAATAGTTCGTAAAAGATGCTTCAAGAGACATTGCAAGAGTATGGTGTAAAAGTGTTCATGTAATGCCTGTGTCATTTTTCATTTTTTTTCTTTCAAATAATGTAGTGGTAGTATTTGCAGTATGACTGGTGATTTTGTCTTGAAACAGGTTCCCTTTTTGGAAGTCAATGGAAGTCCTATAAACATCAGACGTAAAATATTCTCTCGATAGTAAGATGAGTTGATTTCAACATTGTTTTCTACTCTTTTTTTTTAAATTTCCATTATAAAAGATACTTGCAACAACCATAAAGTATTTACCGGAATTTTCATGATATTCTAAACACCAGTCCTGGATAACTTCTTCTCTACATTTTCACAGTAAATAGAGACCTTTTTTTTTTTTTTTATCACAGCCATTTAGGTAAGCTCATGCTTCATCAAGGATAACAATTTATTTCCATTCATCTCCTCCTAAATTATTCCAATACAATGCTCTCCTAAACATCTTGCATTGGGCAGCAGGCTATGTAAAAGAGACTAGATTTATTGTTTTGCTTATTTTTGTTACATATTATGTATGCAAATGATAAGCAATTGATTTTGGCTTCGGTAGATTTTTCTTTGTCAACATTCACTTCACTTTATAAACACTCAAAACTATACAGATTTTTGAGGTATGCATTCATTGGAGTCTTCTTTCCTTGTAGAAGCAACGATTGACGACTTTATGCTTTCCGTTCCATAATCGGGCTTATTTTTCTCCCAAAACTTTTTATACTAAGCGTTTTACCATGTTCTTTTTTAAATACGGAATAAGAATATTTCTCTTTGGAAAGCTTAAAAACATATATTTTGTCAACAGATTGCTTACAACCACCATTTTGAAAAAAAATTAAACGTATATGAAGATAATTTTAATTTCAAATAGCCAACTGTTGCCAGGAATTTTCCCCCTTAATATATTTGACTTTTTTAATCTTCTTTAAAAATCATTCTAACAATGCATGAATACTTCCGTATGTGTATATATATATATATACACGAGCAAACAAACCAAAAATTCATCGCTTAAAATCAGGCCTCAAATTCGCTATTAAATTCTAAAAATGGAAATTCTCCGTCTAATCCGATATAAAACTCTTAGATGACTCACACTTTAGATGTCCAGAGATACTCTAATTTGACATTATTATTCTGTCGACCTGCAGATTGGGTCTCATCAAATTTAAACGGCAGCGTTAATTTTATTTGAAATATCTTTGTTTTGTTTCTATATTTTTCTGTTCCTTTCGTGACACTTGAAAAACATGCTACAAGGAAAAGATTGACCCAATCACGTACCCTTATTCTAATTAGGCAACGAGATGTGTAATGAAAGAAAGTGATGTAAAAGGAAGCATCGGTTCAAAAAGAATATTAACGATAATAAGCATGGGCAAAGTCGTCCTTGACCCTCGAGCAGCTTCACAAAAAAGGTCAGTTGCGGCTACCGAAGGTCGATGGCGACCATTTACCTGGAACATCCAGCTTACAAGTATCTGGTTACCTTCTTTGTTCACTATCACCTTCATTGTCTTAAACAATAGGCCATGGTTCTTTATGAGAGTTTGTCGATTGCTACTTTACCTATCGGCGGAAATAGAATGCTTTGTCTTCAAGGAACTGGATGATGCGAAAAGGCGATATGCCTTCTGAACCAAGCTAAGGAAATGTATGTCTTTATGAGCTTAAAACGTTCGGCATGAACTGGTGTCGGGATTGTTTGCACAGCTCAATTAGATCGATTGAACTGTATGGCGACCTCGCTGTGACACAATAAGGATAATAATACTCTGTTTAGCCTAGCATGCTCTTCTTGCATTCCTGTTTAGAATGATCTAGCATTAAGACTTCGAATGAATACGAGGGCATTCAAAAGCATTTTATTGCTTGAGATTTCGCCTTCCTCCCCTCCCTCCTAGTACGAGCCAGTTTTTTTTGTGTGCGATATTCGAAGAGATATATTGATATCAATGTAATTTATAAACAAATTATAATTTTATTCTGCATCATTTTAGTCCGTCAATCTATGCGCAGATGTAATTTAAAAATATTTTGTTCTATAACTATCAAAATACTTTAAGAAAAACTGTTACCTAAAATAAAGAATACCTATTTCTTTAAATTACTTCCTAAAACATGTAAAATCAATTGTCGCATATTATTTCTTATGCCTATTTTTAAATTCTCGTTTCTTGGTTTCAAAGCTGTGATGAAGTATTGTTTTATTTCTAGAAAGAACTTAGATAAATGCAATATAGAATCTTAATCCAAGGAAAAGGTGGAGTAGATTATTTTTACTTTTTAGAATCAAAATAGATCTTTCACATAGATTCTTATATTTTTATTTAATTTTCTTATCATGGATATTATAAGATTTTATGAAGGTTAGTTATTTATATAGGATATGTGAGTGTAGTTCTGTTACATAGTTAATGATGATTCATTATCAAACCATACATAAATTTATGTACCATTGTTTTTTATTTAAATAATTATAAACAGTTAGTCGTGATTTTTAAAAAGTCTCTTATTTTCTCAAAAAAGCTTACATATATCATTTAGCAAAATTTATGTTTTAAAAATTGATAGTACATTCTGCTCAAAACAACAATTGAATCAAGTGTTATCACCACAAAGGAGAATGCTATTTTCTTTGTGTTTAACTTTCCGTGAGGTGAAAGACTTTTTCTGGCTTCTATCATTTGTGGGTCAGCAAGTTTTATTTCAGTGTCTGGCTTTAAAACCAATTGAATTTATTTGTAGCTAATTACTAAGGAGAGTATCCTATAAAATTACTAGGAAATGTATGTCTTAAAGGAGTATTTGGTGTCATGGCTTCAAGATAACTTTCTGTCATAAGACACTTACAATAGTAATTGTAGTGGTCTTGTTTGGTAAAAACATTCATTCTTCCCTCATTATTTAATTCTATGTCCATCTATTAAATCTAGACAAATATCAATAATTTACAAACTCCAAATGAAGATGAAAAACAGGATAAAACAATTTACACAATTATCCAATATTCTCTTCTCTTAAGATCTAATCTCTAATCCTTCTTAACTCAGTGTCCTAGATTATAATGCAATGGTAAAGTTTTGAACACCAAATTATTCTTTCTGATTCAGTACTTCTCAACTGCAGCTCATTCTTATATTAATGCTTTAACTAGGCACCTTCAGTTCAAAGATTCATTACAAATGCTTTGAGTCTAATTTACAAATATCATCAGCCTGGTTATCCTCTATCTCCTTCCTTTTCTTTCCGTTTCTATTTTGCCTGCTCCTATCTCTAATTCAGTTCACTGCATATGCATTTATCAATGCATTTGATCGTTTCATTTTATAGTTTGCGAGCCAATTTTGGCTGAATTCACACAAATTACCCGAAAAGTTTCCGAAGTTAGTAGAGAAAATCCTGGAATAATCAACATCCACAAGTGATAAATTTCCCACAGTACGTGCGACTGTGGTTGGAATACAATTTTCCAGTGCACATTCAAAACGGATAAAGATTAAATTCATTTTGCATTCTCAGTTCTGGTCAAAACAATTAGGATTTATCATAAAATATCTCGATACTTTTCAGAAAATAAAACACCAAGTTTGATATTGACTCATTCTCTCTGTATGCTTAATAGCCTTATGCTGTATATATATATATATAAAATAATTCTAGAAACAAAGCATAGAAATATGCATTAGATATTTCTCTAAATATCTTACGTTTCGCACAACTTCAGCCTGTTTCTAAAATGGTATGATACACAGCGTTTGTGCATGAGGAAGAATGAATACATGCATATGAACAGACTGAGGGATAAATATTGGAGAGTGTTTGTAAACCTTCTTCCCCTCGGACCACGTCCTTGAAATGTTGTGTTCCCAGCTGATCAAATGAAACAGAGGACAGGACATCCGTTATTTTTGTTGAGATACAAATGTGCCAGGCTGCAGGTATCTTGTTGAAGTAAAGGGAAAGTCTGGGTTTCAGAATGCTTGATACAGCTTTGTTCTTTGAAATTCAGTGCACTTGTTCCTTCTGAATATGATTGTTGAGAGTTATTTTAGAATGTTTGTTATGGTATGTGAGTATAGCATTAGACAACAAAAAGTGAAAGTCTGATCTGAGTTATGAATGGTTAATAAAGTTTTAATTTGGGCAATGTCTTGCAGTGCAATAAAACAGAATAATTACAAAATAAATGGATGTAATTCTTTGTTCATTCTCCATTGTAAACCCCAAGTTGTAAAAAGATACTAGTATTAAAATATCCCAATTTCTCTTGAATTATCCAACTTCTGAGTTCAGTTTAGCAAAACGTTTTGGAATGACAGAGTTTGTAACCAAATGAAATTATGAGATTCGTTCATGTATGCTGACTTGAGATAGGTGAGAACTTGAGTGCAGGAATTTAAACCAATAACATCTCTTACTTTGTCTTCTGTTTCAGATTGATTTAAATCCGGTCAATCATTTTAAAGTATTTGTATAGGCTGAGCAAGTCTGAAACAGCTCATATGTTTCAAATTAAAATGATTGTTTGCCTACCAAACATAATAGTCTTGGGTGCATATTTTACTGATCTCACTGTATTCATTTTAGTGCTGCCAAAATGTATAAGGAATATTTTGAATATTTATATGTTTTTGGTGCCATCATACAAAGAGACTCGGAGAGGAATCTGTAAAATATCTCACATTTTATTGCAACAGTTCAGAAGAACTTCTGTAATTTCATTGTATTCAATTCTTTGCAAAATGACTTGGTTTTGGAGAGAAATCTTTACCATTTGTTTTACTTAATTGAGGAAAATGTTCGATTTTAGACTAAGCTAAATATATTAGGTTTACATAAAATAATCAATACTCTTGAAATGCATCAGAGTCAGATACATTAAAATGTAATATTACATGTAAAAAGTTTATAGAAAGGATTTCTTGCTTTTTGATTCCTGATTAAGACCATCATGGCATCATTACAACATGGTTCAAGTTATTTAGTTTCAAATATAGGACCAGTGAATAAATTTACCAATGAATGGGATATATTTACTTTTATAATAATTAAAATATTTATATATGTGAGTACACCTGATTTGAATTTTTCAGATTATTGCCTGAAACCAATATCTCTGAGACAGGCCATAGTGTTCGTTTGTGAAATAAATATCCCTTCACTATGTGCTCCTCATTTTACTAATAGCTTGACGGTCTGCACCATATATACTATATACTATATTTCATTGTGTTGATCTTTTGTCCAGGCTTTAGGGCTAAGTTTGGATTAGTTGAAAACTGATGCACCTAAGAAACCTTCAGGAAAAATTCTAGGTTAATAAATCAGAAGTTGAGGATTCAGTTCAGAACTTAAAGCGATATTGAGTTGATTTCTTAATTCCTTTTCCTCAATAAACATTTATTAAGTCATGTTGGTCTATCTTTGAGAATCTTGTATCACTTGAGGAAGTGCTTAAAATCAGAGGGCCCGAGTATCAGGCCTAGAAGAGATGTGTCTTAAAATACAGGATAACAGTACTACCTTTCTGTAAGAACCAGTACTTGTTTGCTTCTTCGTAGATGCTTGCTCTAGTTATCACTCGGCTGTGCATTTTTATTGGAAGTCTCGTATGATTTTCAGTTCTAAGTATCGATAGTAATTTTGCTAGAGTTAATCTCAGGCACTAAACAATCGCATTGAACTTTGGTCACCCATTAATCTGTTGTTGCAATTCATATTCAGAATTGCTTTGAACAAAGTATTTCTTTGTTCTGAAAATTCTTATCAGGGATATCATAATATTTGCTAGTATTCTTATTTAGATTTTATAAAATTTATTTGTATTTCTTAAAAATGATCTGCATTTCATTTGGCATTAAATGCAATATCTGTCTCCGGATCAATATTTATAGATAGACTCTGGAATGACATTGAGTTTATGAATTTTAAAGCAGAATTTGGCTGGGGCTATCAGTCATGTGTAATGAATTACTAACAGAAAGTCAGGAAAGGAAATGCAGTAAAAACATTTTAAAGTCAGCTTTATTTGAACAATTGTAAAGATTTTATTCGTCTTCAAATATTCAATATTCCTTGCATAAAGTTTGAGACAGATTTAGCTAGAATATGAGTATTGTCTAGGTCATTGCCATGGCTACTTATTTTGACAGATCAAATAGTGTCCTTTCCGTCTGTTGTAGTGCGTTATTTTGTTTTCATGTCATTACTAATATTTTTCCAATTAATGTTGATTAAAGCTTGGGTCATTTTAATCATTTTCTGGCCTCATTGTTTACTGTTTATCTTTTTAGTATTTTAAAGCCAAAAACAGTACACAGTCTATGTTTATACAGGTTTCAGCTCAATCATGGTGTTGATACAAAGGGGCTGAGCCTTCGTTAATATGAACATGTCTTAAGTGTTCTGTCTGGTGGGTTATTCATGTATTCTAGATTGGGTATAGGTGCTGGGAAAATTTTCAATGATTGTTCATTGTAAATGTAGATTGAATTCAGGGCCTAGTTTGGAAACCTTTCAGTAAACATGCTTCAAACATTTTGGTAAAAGGAAGGCTTGTAAAGGAAAAATTCAGTTTGACCTGAAGGTTGAAAGTGAAAGTGGGTGGGGTATGCAGGGTGTGCCCGTGGCCATAAGACAGTGACTCCACGGAAGAAAAAGATCACTAGAACCTCAGATCACGTTGATCCCTTGCACCCAGGGATGGTTAAGTCCAGAGCCATTTATGAATATTTGTTTCAGAAAGATGTTTCAGAGCAGGTCATTTCCTACACTTTTATATAAGTTCTTTGGATCACTTTAATAAATGATTCAGAAAATTTACGAAATAGGACAATACCAAAATAAGATAAAGATTATCGGAAAAGTCAGATTCATTAATTTTAGTGCTTTAAAGCTTTTTCTCGGCTTATTTTGAAGGAAATATAAACATAGTAATTAGTATGCACCTGTTCGATAAATGTGAGGTATTCAAGCCTAAATCTCTCCAACAGCTAGCTTCAAAGCAGAAATGAATCCTCTTTGAACATTATTTAATTAGCTGAAAGAAAAGGTTTCTCCGCTATTCTCTGGTTGTGGCTATGTCATATAATTCAGCAACAGAGTCTCAGTATTTCTCCACAGAATTTTGTTTCAAATTAATTAGATGTTAGCGGCAATTTTTACAGTTAATCTGGTTTATCATCTGCATTTTGGTTAGTGTCTGACGTTGAATGATTCAGGATCTAGCTCACAAATTCAGTGAAGCTCTCGATGATCGGCTCCGCCAAAATACAAACCTACCTAATCAAAATCAGTTCAAACAAAGGCCTTATATTAAAATGTATGCAGGATAATGCACGCAGTCAAATGCCGAAATGCATGAAATAACTAAAACCCATAAAGTATATATTGAGCTTTGTGTGATAACTTCAATTCTGTTCCACTGGTGGTGTTTTATCAGTAAAGATGTCTTTTGAAGGTTATGGGCAACAAGACCTCTAAGTCAAGTGAGGAACCTGGACGGGCCACTGCCTCTCCAGGCACCACACCCGGCAGGAGACATTGCCTCTTCCCATTGGCGTGCCATCCGTCCCTAATCGGTGGGTCTTTAAGTGTGGGGATCAGGGAATCTACGACTCAGAAAGAATGCCTGTCCTTATTTCTCATGTCCACGCCTATTATTCCACTGAAATGCATGAGCCTGAGCAATTTTCTGACTTGTGCAGCCTGGCCGCCAAGAAGTAGGATTATTGCCATTCTGAAGGAATGAAACCAGTTAGCAGAGTGCTATGTCCATTATTATGATGTGTTCATTCATTCCATGAATGGGTGTAATGCAAACAATTAAAATGAAACAATTTTCTTGTTTCATTCAAAGGCTTCAATATAGATTCAAGTACAATACTCAGGAGATCTCTAGGATTTACAGGCACCTCATTATATGTCAACAGATTTCTCTTGAAACCCAGCTGAAAATTTCTAAATAACTTAGTGGAGGTTTCTTCCATTTCCATAGTAGCATAAAATACAATAAAACATATCTAGCAGTTAATCTTATTTTGTAATTCCTTCTTTTCTTTAAATTTCGATATATTCTTTTAATCGTAAATTAAAAATAGAACAAAAACAAACAAAACACTGATTATAGGTGGCGTATATATTTAGTATATTAATCAGTTTTTCTCTTCTTAACGTTACGGATTAATTTTTAAGCGATTTCTTGGACTCATTATATATTTGCGTTTTGTGCTACTCAGATTCATGCTATTTCAACTTTTTATTTTTGCTCGTGGTGCCCTTTTTCCGCCTTGATCTGGGTTTCCCTCAACTTGTGGCACTTCATTCTCAACTTAGCTTGAGACTTAGAAATTTAAATCTCACTCTCACTGCTATATGTTTCCCTGTCATGACTGTGTTTTCCCTATTTAATCCAAAGATTTGATCATGAAACTGGTTTCATGTGTTGAGTAGAATATTCAGATTCAAAGGTTGGTCAGGCGGCAGAAGAGTTTCAAATGCATGCTTCGTTGTTAATATACTTAAAAGAAATACTGTTGTTTGCAGAAATTGTAGTAAAATATCTAATATAAAAATTTTGTTCGTATTATAGACTTGAAAATCAGTGAGTCAGTTTTAATTAGTACGTCTGGTCTCAACTTGTACATAATTTTTATTGAAATGCGTTTCAAATTTAAAAATTATTCTTTTTAGTCATGTTCAGTCATTTTACATTTCCTTTTCTTTTTAAATTGGACATTTTTAGTATTTTGAATTCATTTTTGTATTGAAGCACTTCTATCATTTTAACATTTTTGAATCCTTAAAATTTTAGAACCATATTTTCGGAACCAAAGCTCAAATAAATATTGTTCGATCGAGGTAATCCTCAACAAATAGACATAGTGAAAATCTGCCTTAGTATTTATTCTGTAAGGATATATGAAATCTGATTTACTTATAAGTCTGTAGGTTGAAGAATAAATCAATGTATATTGTTTCCTCTCGATAAAACTAAAATTAATCTCATACATACAAATAGTATCATACGCTCCATTATAATAATTCATCTGTCTATTCAAACACCATCTTTTTAAAATTTTCTTATTTAACAGAATGAGGTGAAAATTAAATGCCAATTCAAAGTACTAGATTGAACTCATGATTTTTAATTCATTAATGTGTTTAAGCTAGATGAGTGCCGTATTAGCCTAGTGGTCGTAAGTCGCAGCTCAGGTGTTCATCAGTCGCGTGATCCAGCCCTGTGACACTAAAGACCATAAGTGTAGATGTCCAGATTCCACCGTTAACCTTTTAAGCAGATGATCTAAGGTGAACATACCTGCAAAACCGGCCTTGTCGATGCCTGGCAGCCATTACTTTCCCAAAACAACAGATCAACTGTAGAGACCTCTTATATTGGAACATCATCTGTGACCGGTTTCTTTTGTATTCAGAAGGAGGGATGAGTTTCCTCACCCTTACCTAAAATCCACTCCTTCCTTCTCAAATTCTCACTGTGGTGGAGGTATAGTTATTTTGTAGTGATTTTGTCATCTCGATTATAATCATTTCATTTCAAATTATTTAATTTTCAAAAATGCCTAAACGTAAAGAAGACTTACCACAGGAAGAGGATTCAGAACATTTTAGCTGATTTAGGGCAAATTTTGTCAATTCTGATTCTGATTGTGAGTTAGAAATGAGGAAGATGATTTAGTCAATCTTTAATTTGGAGTCAGAGGTTGAAGATAAGTTGTCTCGAAGAACAAAATAAAATAATTGGACGACCACAAATAATCCATAAAGCAACAATTTACCTTTTAGAAATAATGTGATAAAGGAACCTTTCTAATGAAATTGGATTAATATATTGAACTTAAAATATTTAAATATTTAAGAATAAATTTTAATTTCTAGTTCCACTTTGCTTTATTATTCAAATAATAATATATAAATAATGCACTAAGAATATATGTTATAAAATTTTATTTCCAAAGTTTATTCAAGAGTGTTATAACTTTAAGTGGTGATTTTTATATTTTATTTTTCAATACTAAGGAATATAATTCATATTTTCCTTAATGAATGTTTTTCCACTAATACACGTATTACTGGTACAGACTTAAAAATACATAGTTCTACATTTATTAACTTTTATACCTGTAAAACTACTTAAAATATATTTGTGGAGAATTTGACAATTTTGCATTCTATTTTGATGAAAATTTGTGCATAATTACCCCTGTCTGTTATATAGCACAAACATATTTTATTGTTATCTTATGCATGATGAAAACAGTTTTAAGAATTTTATATCAGAACATCAAAAACACCTTTTAATCGATGTATAAACAACAAAAGAAAACTCAACAAAAATTACAAAATATTTGTTATAGATTTTAGGCTATACATTGTAGTCTTTCAGATTTATAAAGCAAGAAACTAAATCCGACATTTTTATTATGACAATTGATGTATAAAGTTAGATCTTCGAAACAAAACTAATTCCGATATTTTTCTTTCAAATTTGTAGCAGACGAATATTACAAATTCTTTAGCATGAAAATTGATTTATAAAAATCTTCAAACAGAATAAAATTTTGCTTTATTTATATACTTTAAAGTTCTACAGTGTTAGTTCCTGATTTCAAGGCACTTAAAGAGTTTTAAAAATTAAATAAGTTTCTTTTATAATAATTGAAAAGGTACGAATGCTCCTAAAATATACTTGAAAATAAATATAAATCAGAATCTAACAGACATTAAAATAGAAAAATGTGTTCGTTTTCTTTTTCTCATATTTATTCATAGTCACACTTTTATGTACGATAGTACAAAGGAATATTCGGAACTCTAAGGCTATTGAACGTTTGAAACTCCTGAATGGGGAAGCAAATGGCTCCTGTAAATGGGCATGAAAACAAGTTACAAAGCTTTCATATCGTGATGATGCTTCTCCCTCTTGATTATTGTTGTTCTTTCAGGTTTGGTCATTATTGATTATCATACTTTTGGTATAAATAAAACCCTAGAAACGCACATCTGCCTTCTTATCTTCAGGTTGCTTTCTGTAGCCAGGGAAGAGCCTTGACTATTTCGTGGTTCATCCTCTTATTGCCATGTCAGGCTTTAGAAGTGATTTCTTCGTACATTTATCGGACGCCGGATAAATGAAACCATATGACCAACTTAAAAATGAGGCCTTCTACTTTTGTTGATTATCAGGAAAATGAAATAATATGTTGATATTGTGTTAGATTTTGAGATAATGTAAAAAGGACCAATCCTTAGGGACTGTCAGACGAAATTAAGGAGAAGAGTATTTGAAGCTAAAGTTTTCTTCATTTTGAAGAAAGTAAAAGAAAAATTGTTGTCAGTTTTTCTAAACGATTGAGAGTCTGTGCCGTTGAGGAAGATTTTTATAATTATTTGAATGTTAGTCAGAAGATTTGGCTTCGTAGGAATGTAGTGGCTTTGGCAGCTCTGTCATATGCACAAAATCACACAAAATCAGTTTATTGCCTAAAAATCAGAGCAGTAATCTTAAATTAAGCAATATTATGCAATTCTTTTGAAATTTTAAATAAAAGTAGGATTATCCAAAGTTATAAGGTTAAGAATAGCAGCACGAAAGTGAAAAAGGTAAGAAACTCCAGTATGTTGTCTTTGCTTGCAAGAAACAATTAAGTACAAATAAGAATCATATATTCCTTTTATATAAACAGATTACCGAGATACGTGAAGCTCCTCGGCAGCTTAAAAATGTTTACAGTCATAATATTTTGTCTTCGATATCCAGCTTATTGTCTGCGTTTTGATGACCTTAAAATTCAAGCATTTCCACTTTTACTAATAAAGCATTTATTACTATTGGAAAAATATAGATTTTAAATTTCTTATGTGTATTTAAAGAATTTTAGGAACACATCAGATAAAACTGATAAATTATTAATATTTCATTTACAAAGTAACATAAAGGGACAAATTAATAAGACGGACCTCGTAATTTAGGCAATGAGCAAAATAACAGAACGATAGCCAGGCTAGGCGTCCACTTCTCATTCACACCACAGCAACGTAAGGATTTTGATTTCTAATACTGTATCAGCTCCTACTGCACGTTACTAATCAATCACCTTTTCGAGTAAAACATGGACTCTACAATGTGGCACTATTTAACAAGGTCAGCATTTATAACAACCAGATACTCACATTTTAGAGCATAAATGCGAAACCTTTTATTGGTTTTGCTTTTTATTCATCTCATTTATTTGCCACAGTGAATATTTTATCATAATTTTCAGCATATATGGTAAGAATAGATCAAAGAAGAATAAGTTTAATTTTGAAAATGCTTGTTAATAAAATTTAGACTTAATCCTTAAAGTTCATTCAGTATTATAGTCTAATATCACAATATAATGGATTATGGAACAATAAAATGATATACATCAAATCTATGTTCTTCATGGAAGATATATAGAAAATTCTTAGAGTATTTAAATTTTAAGATTTCTAGCATATTCCTAAAGAGAAGAAAATGAACAAATTAGTAATAATCAGAGTTTCCAAAGCATAGTTGATTTATGATGATATGTCGTGTCATAAAATGTGTATGAATACTTATAAGAGCACTAAACTTATTTCATCATCGATTTGAGAAGAGTCTAGATTTACATTATAACATCAAGAGACAAAA